>JAGDQP010002436.1:79098-104840 GCA_022664845.1 Lepisma saccharinum
CATAAGCGAAGATACGGAGCAAGCAAAGCAAGCAGTGCTTGCCAACGGAATTTTAAGAATACTTTTTTTTAACGAACAGTTTTCTTGTAAGGAAGCTCACGCTTTCTTTTGCTTCAATCAATGCTTTGAAAACTTCCGCTAAATTTAGTGTACACCAATTTTGCAGCTAAGCTGAGCGGTTCCCAAAGCAAGCAACTAATATTCCAGCATTTTCCGTCCCTCCAAACACATGTCTAAAATTTTATGGCCGAGGAAGGGAGGAAAGGAATTGTCACGCGGTATAAAGGGCAGAAAAAGCTGTGGATGGGATAGCTTCTGATCTGACCAAAATGTCTATCAACACCAAAGCTGTTACAGTGCTCTCAGTTGGCGGGATTTTGCAAGGTCTAGCGGGATTACGGGATTTTTCATACTCAAACGGGAATTCAAGCACGATGTCAGCTTACAATGCAGTGTCCATGTCAACTTTTTCAGTTTTGTTTGTACATTTTATCGTCGCGTTGAAGGCAGAAGGGAGTGAACTATTTTTAATATAACGTGCGCCCGTCTGCCTTGAAAGCAACGCTCACACGTGTGTGTAACTGTGTATGTGGAAGTTATGCAATCCCAGAATTTCAATGGATTTTTATTGATACGAGTTTGGCGGGATTTTATAGAGCTCAGCGGGAATTCTTGAATAGTTGGAAGGGAATTCGGTTTTAAAAAAACTTACAGCACTGGTTATAAAGTACGTCGCAAGCAAGTAACTAGAAGTAGTTTGTTTGTTCGATGTAGTGGGAGTGAAGTGCAGTGATTTTGTGTGTACTAGTTTTCCTGTTTATCTGCAAAAATTTGTTTTTAAAACACATTATGAGTAGCGGTGAACGTTTATGCGGGGTGGAGGGTGGCTGTGTTTTGGAAAAATTACAAGAACAGCCATTTGGCAGCAGAAACGTAAGGGAAAGATTTGAAGTGGTAAATATAGACGTTGGGCGACCAAAACCCAGTATAGGTGGCCTACAAACCAAGATCGCGAAACAAGGATTTGTGCGTCATTTTCAGCCGAACTTGTATGACAAATTTACTTGGCTTCGGGATGTGAAAAAAGCAACAAATTATATTGCTGACCTTGAATTTTGTTTTGCGTGGATAGATCCAAGTCCGTCTGGTCCAGTAACGGTTACTGTGATCTTAACAATATCCATAATGCTCTCCAAAGACATGATAAGTCTGAATCGCATATTCGCGCATTTTTAACGCTGAAAGAGTTTGGCAGCTCTCGCATAGAGTTTGCTGTAGATCACCAAAGACAGATCAGTGCAGAAAGGCATAACAAAGTCGTAAAAAATAATCGCGAAATTTTGAAGCGGCTTGTCAGTGTCACGTGTTGCCTCGGAACACATGAGCTAGCATTACGGGCTCACGACGACAGTGACAATTCAGCAAATCGGGGTAATTATATTGATTTAGTGAACTTTATTGCCGAATACGATAGCTTAGTAGCCAATCATTTGGAGAACTCTACGGTATTTTCGGGGTATCAAGTAATATACAAAATGATTTAATTCAAAGTATTATTTAATCAAAGTGATCATTAAATATTTAATTTAATGTCTTAATTAAATATTTTAAGACACATCAAGGAAAACGATTTAGAGGAAGTGATGCTCGAACTTTACAAGCTATGTAGTTTGATTCTGACTGTACCGGCCTCAACAGCTTCAGTCCAAAGATCATTTTCTGCTCTAAAGCGTATCAAGACTTACACCAGAAACACCATGAACCAGGAACGACTAACAGCATTAGCTCATTTATCTATAGAAAAAGAATTGCTATTAGAGTTAAAACAAGAGGAGATCCCGTAACGTTTCACAAAATGATAACGATGCGTTTTCAGTACGTCAGCACTGAGTGCTTGCCTTGTGTAAGAAACAACGCTTCGCCACTGATATATATATATATATATATATATATATATATATATATATATATATATTCTCAATATTATAGTTTCATTTACTCAATAACTTTTCAGTAAAAGTAAAAGGAGGTCGTTCACATTAAAAAGAAAAGTTTATTTACATTTCAGAAGTTGTTTTACACTATTTTTACAATGATCATTTATCTTAAGATCGCTAATATAAAAAGAAGATAATATATGTTTTATATTACACTAAAATAGATAAATACAATACAGAATAATCAAAAATAAAGTACTGCTATGCTGATGTTGAGTTTTATTAAGTCGATATAATTAACAGTTAAGTTGTAAAAATGAATAATTGGCTTGGGAGAACCAATTCACAAACTATCAAAATACGTTTCATGTGCTAGTTCAACAGCATATAGATGATGGACTTAAATTTACCATATGTGCTGCCGGATATTGAATATGAGTGGGCAATGTATCTATGGAATGAAAGCCTGTAAGAATAGTAGCAGAACACAGACTTTAAGCACAACTTTTAAAGTATGATGCAATAACTTCAAATCTGAATCAGATACACTAATAGGGCTGAGTTGATACACTGTTCTGTTTTGACGTAAGATAAAACAACTTAAATGATAGTATGTTAGAAACCTTGCATAAACTGAAGCTTCTTTTAATGTCCAACGAAAACTTGCAAACTGACAAAGATGATTAGAACAACTTTTTGATGGAAAATTAACGCTATATATTAAGGAGGTTTAAGAATCCAAGTTAGAAGACTATGAAAATTAGGGTTAACTATAGCTAATTCTTTTACTATGAAATTATTTTCTTCATGAAAATCGAACGCAGAAAAGTGTACGATAGCTCTCACGAATGATTTCAAACTGAATGAAATTTTATGTTCTTATCAGTATATACATTCCTGTCTTTACCAATCTGAATAAGATAATTAAATGGTGCATAAACAATGCATGAAATACAACGTGGAAGAGCCTCAGTTAACTCTATTTTAAGATTAATGGGACAATCTCTTATAACATCCCAGGTAGAGACATCTAAGGTAGGGAAAATAATATAACCATAGAGGGTAATTAGAATAGGTACTTGAAAACAGGGTGTGATAACTTTTTGAGTATATAATTGATTAGCAAAATCTCAGAAACCTACCGACGAATTTACACCAGTGCTTTAGTTCAAATCTGTCTGTTTACATTTGGCCTGGATTAAATCTGGACTTGTTTCACAGAACGCACAGATTTGAAATAAGCACTCTGAAGCAAATGTGAAATTTGACAGCTTCCCTATCTATTCCTTTCAATGACAAATTAAATCTTTAACATCAAATCTGACCTCAAAAGCTAAAAATTAAATCACAATCAGAGTAGCTAATTTCACAACAAAAAATATAACATTCTCTTTATCTTCCTCTCTCCTGCTTCTTCGTGGGAGGGCTCGGAGTGCAACGAAAATTTACTTAACCCCATACAATGGCGTCAACTAGAAATTCGACTTTAGCAAAAGAATCTGGGCCTTACAATGCACTTGGTCGACGGCAATCGTCTTCTAGAGCGCCCCTTCCCTTAGTACTGAAATCTCCATGAAACAAAAACCACCCAATCTCTATAAAATTCGTTATCAAGCAAGTAATCTAGATTGAGTTTGTTTCAACGAAATAAAGGAAAACAATCCAACTCGCATACCTGCGTACAGAAAATACCGGCTGAATCCCTGTGGGGGTCACAACGATAAAGTAGCTTATCCAACAAAAATAATTTCCCGTGCTTATATAGTATTCTGAAATACTACTAATCTTTACTTTCTACTAATCTTTAGGTCTCTATCTTCCAGCGATTTCCTCCAACTCTACTTTCCTTTCCAGTTCTGTTCTATTAGTATTGTATAGTACATATCATCGACAAACATAATACACCAGGGGGATTCATATCTCCCATCCTTAGTTATATCGTCTATGACTACGTTGAAGAGGTAGGGGCTTAAGACTAAACCCTGGTGTAATCCAATCATAACAGGGATTTGGCTTGGCAATCCCGCATTATTTCTTATCTGAGTTTTAGCTCTTGTATACATATCTTGGATTATCCTTATATATTTCTCTGGCACTCCTTTCTGCCTCAAGCATCTCCATACTTCCTAACGTGGTACTCTGTCGTAGGCCTTCTCCAAATCAATAAAGGCCAAATGCAATCACTTTTGCTTTTCCTGATGCTTTTCCATAGTTTGTCTTAACATAAAAGTTGCGTCCGTTGTACTTTTTCCTGGCATAAATCCAAATTGTTCCTCTCCTATTGATGTTTCTTCTCGTAATCTTCCTTCTATAATTTCCTCCCAAATCTTCATCGTATGTGACATTAGTTCGATTCCTCTATAGTTCCCACAATCCTGTATATCTCCCTTCTCTTTAAAAATTGGTACAATAACACTATCCCTCCATTGAGTCGGCATTTTCTCTTGTTCACAGATTTTTTGCATCAGATCTCATAAAATATCTATACCTTCTGGTCCCAAACTCTTCCACCCTTCTATTGGTAGGGACAGGACCTGAAGATTTTCCGATTTTCATTTTCTTTAATGCTTTCTCTACTTCTTCCCGGCTTATTCTTGGCGTTGGTCCAGGATTTGCAGTTCCGTCGCTAAGAACTTTCCTAGGGGTTTCTTCATTCACGAGCATTTCGAAATATTTGGTCCATCTCTCTTTAATCCTGCCTTCAACGGTAAGCACTAAGCCTTGGCCATTCTTAATTTGCCTAATATGGGTAATAATATCCTTTGTTGAATTGTCTCTGGTTTTTGCTAACCTGTTTAGTTTGTTCACTCCTCCTGGTGTTTCAAGTTCGTCAGACAGTTCATCCCAGGCTTGTGCTTTTGCTCTAGCCACTGCTCTCTTTGCTTCCTTGTTAGCAGCTTTCAAGCTACATTTATCTCTTCTTTCTCTGAAGCACCCAATCCAGTTTTAGCTTCCTTCTTCGCTTTAATAACTTCTTGCACTTCCTCATTCCACCACCATGTCTATTTTCCCGCAAGGGGCTCTTTCCAGTTCTACCCAAAGTCTTCTGTGCGGCCATTAGCATGATCCTTCTGTTCACATTCCACCATTTTTGTACATCATCTTTTTGCAGATTTATTCTTTCGATAACAGATTCACTGAATATTTTTCTTGATTTTTCTTTTTTCAGTCTCCACCATCTAATTTTGGACTCTCCATTTTGCGGCCTCCTATTATTTCTATCTACAAACTCCCAGTCCACACTCACCACTTTGTGAAGTGGGGCCACGCTTTCACGCTATCGTCGCCCACAATTACTCTTTCCGCTGGGGGTACGCTGTGAAGTTCACGGTCCAATTGCTTCCAGAATTCCATCTTTTCTTCTTCCTTGCAGTCAACTTGCGGAGCATACCCACACACAATGATCATTTCACCCTTGCATATACTGATACTTATCATCATCACTCTGTCGCTCCTTCTATACACTTACTACACTATCTTTCAGATCTCTTGAAAGAACAATCCCTAAACCGTTCCTTCCATATTCATTTGTACCACCATACAGCAACTTGCAACCACCTTCTAACTCTCTGCCTTATTTCCTTTCCATCTTGTCTCTTGTACGCACAGGATCTCTAACTTTCTTCTTTCAATCAAGTCTGCAATCTCTCTTCCTCTTCCACTCATCGTTTCAACATTTAGTGAGCCTACTCTGAGGCTTACGTGGACTAGCTTCTTTAACCGAGTCCGTCCTCGACTCGGTAGCCCGTGCTGATTTTTCACAGAAGCCCGGCGAAGCTCCTGCGACTTACGCCCTAGCATTTTCCTCGGCTTCATTTAGACGACCCATCATACAAGGTTTTGGCACAGCTTTCAAGACTGTCTGTTCTTCCTAGCATGCTTTACTCTACAAGTTGTTTATTTTCTTTATCTGTCTATGATCCAGACAGATATCTCCGCCAGTAAAAGTGCCTTATTTTTTCTAGCTTATGTAACAATGTAAGGAATGCTTCCATACATCTCGGGGTCTGAAAGTTTTCGGTACATTAAAGGATGCCTTCTTATTATGAACGTCTTGGTTGACAGAACATTCTTTTGTCTAATATACCCCCAGTTTCAAAATAATATAAAAGCTAAAACAATAAGTATTACCATGCGTGAAATAGAAAAAGAATCATCTTAGTTTTTTTCGTTTAACATCTAAAAATGTTACTCTTCACTAGTGAGGCCGATCTCTACCACACATAATATTGGAGGAACGTGTCTCCCTGCCTCCCACGGTTTCGTCGCCAGAGTCTATAAGGAGTAATTTCAGCAAAGTGTAGATCGTACATAAGGACAAACGTAAATTTTGCTAAAATTTATTCCAAGATTTACAACCATCAACCAACAAAATATAAAATTTACAAAGTAGTATTGTTTAATTTACTGGATTCTCTTCCACTAGTTTAAAATCTGCTCATTAAGAGGCCACCGTACGTACGCTGCGTGTGTGTGAGAGAGTTTTCATATTTTTGTTGATACTGGACAAATGAGAATAATGGAATTTTGGAAAGCGGGCCCATTAATGCATGTGAATGTGTATCAAATGAACTATTTTAGATTTTAACATTGTTTATTGTAGCTGAGAAATTAGAATACCCGTAGTTGATGACATCATACCCTACGCAGTTACTGGTATTCTAATTTCTCAGCTAAACAATGGCAAAATCTCATATAGTTCATTTGATACCGATTCACAGGTACTATTTGGACCGCTTTCCAAAGTGTCATTATTGTTTATAATTTGTTCAGTATTTTGACAAATATGAAAACTCTCACACACACATGCAGCGTACTCGCTGTTTTGTTAGATTATAGTGTGTGCCACCTACAAATAGTGTCCTTCTTAAGCTTTAAAATTATAATTTTATAGACGCAAGATATAAAAAACAATAAAGTACGTACCAAAATATGCTGGCTGTGCACGCAAATTATGCCAAGTGAGACTGTAAGAATAGGACCTACAATAATTCCTGCGTTTCGAAACGCATCTCCCATAGCCATCATTCCGGTTCCTATATTACCCTTAAGTAGGTGAATCAGCGTTTCTGCTCTCCTAGAATATACCACCTTACATTTTAGAAGAAAGATCAACACCAACGAATACTCGCAAGTCAAAATAATTTTTGAAATATATTTTAGACAATACTTTGAAATAAACAGTAGGACAGTTCACTGAAAATTGTTTGCAATTTACACATGAGACTCAAATATGACATTCTAAAAGTGTTTCCTGATTTTACAGTCAGGTAAAATGTAATTCGCTGTAATAACTTGTAAATATTAATAAAGTAATAATATACGTATGTTAGTGAAACTATTACTTTAGACATCTCTCCGTAAAAATGATTTATGCTCTGGTATAAACATGATGGTACTAAATGTGGCCTATGTGCAAACATTAGGATAGTGCGGTACACGAACCTCGTACTAACCTGCAGCTTCTGGAACGTTTTGAAAATCTACCCTTGAGATTTGCCTACCTTATGCAGTGCTATCATGCTTTTCATAGTCACCCCATTCTATCGTGAACACTTAGTACAAATAACTTTCCACTTCTGTAGCTGAACTAGATATGACTCACGTTTCATCTCACACCTCAGGAATGTGCAGGCGTTTAGGAGCGGACGTACAGCCTTCCTCAAAATTTATAACAGTATTTATGATTAGACTAGGTAGAAGCCAGAAGATTTTTGCAAGGAGCCATGGACAGAACGATTATCACAGAAACTTTACTTTTAATTTTATAACAGTAATAAAACTTAGTTTTCGCTATAAACAGTAACAAACAAAACACTTAGAACTGTTGGAATATATAAATTGAAACATGTGCAATAGCTGACGCAATCTTCCGCAGTTCTCTAGTGGAGGAATTACATTTCCTGGCTTCTGATGGAATTTTTCGTTAATATCTGGGTCATTCCATGTCAATTCAGGCAGAGTATAGTTTCAGATTTTGATGAAATTTAGTACATTCTCCAGCAGCACAGCGATGTGGGACCCAGAAGGGCTCTACATCGGCCAACGTGGGCCTTGTCGGATCTAGACTAGTCCACATTTACCCAGCTCTTTCCCGTATGGATCCCAGATGGGAACTAGGTGTGCCTGCTGATGTTGATTTACCCACTTTGTGTAATATAGGTCTCGCATGGGAACTGGGTGTGCTTGCCCATGCCAAATTTGCCGACTTTGTTCGGTGTCCGTCCCACATGGGAAGTAGATAGGTTTGCCCACAAAAAAGTATGAAGAGGTTTCCTTTTGCTATGGAATGAATTTGACATATGTGAAATTTAAATTTCTATGACTTGTGTAGCAATTACAAGAATATATTAATTGTTTGGTACGACGTCGAATTAAGTCGATCGATATAGTTCTGACTACACAGGTCGTTTGTCAGCTGTTGGTCGTTTTGAACGTTAACGTAAGCGGGAAGGTGAAGGTGGCCGTTGAATATTTGTTTCTACTGCTTGCTGTGTACGACACGACTGAGAAAGATATTATTGAAGGTATGTACTGGGGTTAATGCTCCGTTGTTATGTAATGTTTAGGTTCGTTACTAGAATAGTATACAGTGGTAACTAAATTGCATAGAATGCAAATATGTTATACCCAGTGGTAACTTGGGGAAGCAATGTAGTCTGTTTGCATGAACGACGTCTGTAATAGTTTAAGAGACCCAGCCAAATGGTTACCTCAAACCTTTGTACAATATGAACTGCTGAAAAACATTTTCCAGATAATGTAAGCGAGAAATAAAATGGCCTATATTACGTTGTTAATGTATAACGTACGACAATGTGGGTATGGGGTAAATCTGGGTGGATCGATATGGATCCCACATGGATCGGCATTGGTCAGCCAGGAAGCAAGAACGACGATGTGAGCAAGAGGTAATTGTAGATGGGCCGACATGGATTAATGTGATACCAACGTTAATCTAGAAAGATGCACATGGGAATCACATAGATAGACAATGACACCGATTTGGATCGACATCATTGCCCACATGTGAGCCAAAATGGATAAAAAGTTTGCCATTTTACCTCGATCAGCATCGACATCGATGTCAATCCCACCAAAATAAATCCCATGTAGACCGACATCGGTCATTCAAGTGTTCTACTGGGGCTGCTTCTTGGTAGGGTTCTTAGTATAAATTCCAAGGTACAGGTTTCTCTTTTCTAGGCTACCTGTATCCAGAGTTAGAGGGTTCGAAAGTTATCGTGCTCCTTTTGTCCTTAAATGCTGCCGCGACCGACACTTTAGAGGACACACACATTTGAATTGTATTTTGTTAAGTTATATATATCATGAATTGTGAAAGACAGGTTTAGATGTTTATTATGCAGATTTTATTAGGACATTCAAATTTGATAACAAAATTGTAGTACAATCCATAGAGTTTGAGTTATGGCATTATGTTTGTGAGAAAAACAGTTTCTAAAAGTGTTCAGCGTGCAACATAACGCCATGAATAGCTCAAAAAGAACACCGAACACCAGATACAGATACGGGACTTCCACCATTGAAATGAGCAGAACATTTCCTGTAAAATGATGTACTTAAACAGTAGGATCTTGCTGGGAATTCTAACTAGAAAGCATTTTTTTAAAATCCTACGAGGAACACCAGATGTAGATGTGAAAATTGCGCTATTGGTAAGAGCATCAAATGTCCTGTAGAATGATGTAATAGAAATAGTGGGTTCTTGGTGGGAAGTCCATCTTCAAATCGCTTTTCTTGTTTTTCCATCATTATATATGAATAATGGCGTTGACCTTGGAACATAATACCACGAATGTATAAGGACAGCACATACAGGTATGGGACTTGCACCACTGAAAGAGCAGAAAACTTCCTACAGAAGGATGTAATAAAAAATAGTGGGTTTTTAATGGAAAGTCAATCTGGGGAGCATTTTCTTTTGTTTCAACATACAGTGGTTATAATTAAAGTTTTGCTGTTTGGCCGATTCTAGATGGAAAACAGTTGATCGGAAAAATATAAAGCTTTATATGAATACAGTTAAGGACATGTAGAAGAGAAATATTGAATAAGCAAAATTTCTCTTAAAATCTTTCAATATGTTTCTACACTTTATTGACCCTTTACAAGCATATTATTGGCATACAAATTGCAATTTTATGTACATTATGTTTATGTGTGCATCAAATGTTCTTCATCTACTAAATATGCTCAAAATGTCGCCCATGTGTCCAGGATAGGTTGGAAGAATAGAATATAAGAGATGCTGTATTTCAGTGGTAGAGTGCCGGCTTGTGCCACGTGGGCTTTGTAATGGACAAACAGTATGTATTCTCGGCAGTTTCTTCCTCCTTTCGTTATTCCAACAATTCTTGCATCAACTTCCACTCAGCCTGAGACAAAGTTGCCTAAAGAACTTAAATAAAATTCAAGTTCAATTGCAAGCAAAGAACAATGTGCGGCACTGCCTGCTTGAAGCATTTGTTTTGGATACCACTCTGCTATGCTCCTCATCCGATAGGCTGGTAATTGTATGTTCCCTTGATAAACTCTGTTCTTCGGGTATCCACTTAAACAGTAATCCCTTCTGTTGATATCAGGGGATCGGGGTGACCAAATATTTAGGAATTATTGGCTACTATCTGTATTTTCACAAAATGTGTTTCTGAGGGAATTTCTCACCTAACAATCGATGTGACGTTGATCCCAGTCCTGCATAAAAGCAGTTGTATCAATTTTACATCTGTCCTCGAAAGTGGTTATAACATATTGGTGCAGGATATAGTACGTATTCCAAATGTTTGACCACCCCAATCTCCTGATCTGAAGTTAAGTGATTTCTGGTTATGGGGATCCCCGGAGAACAGAGGTTATCAAGGAAATATTTAATCAAGTACTGATCAAAAAGGAGTATAACAAGAGTGGTATCCACCACACGCATGGAGATCGTTTGTACAGTTACTGCAGTATACTGTTCTGTACTTTAAATTTAAACTTGAATTTTATTTGAGGTAATTAGGTAACTTTGGCTCAGACTGAATGGAAGATGAGAAAATTGGCAGAATGAAGAAAAAGAGAGGAAACGGTCGGTAAGCCCACGCACACGATGTTTGTCCACCACAAAACACACGTAGCACGAATCGGGATTGAAAGAAGGACTCAGCTACTGAGTCACCGCATCCCTACTGAAAGGGAAGTAGAATACGATTTTCAGACATCATAATAATTTATTTATTTTCGTTTATTTTTTTTAAATTCATTATGCGGAAAACAGAAAGAATAAATATCAATGTAATTTAAAGGAAGTAAAGATGCTAGACGTCTTGTAAATACAAGTTGGAATGTAAAGCTAGACAGAATTATTGTCGAATGCATGAATTTCTCAAACGGGAAGGTGTTCTTCCGCGTAACAATGACGAGTACGTCATAACAGCGAAGGCGATAACTTTGCGATCAGATCACTTTGGCTACATGACAAAATCGATCATTGTACGCGAAACTAAAAGACATACAGTTTTATGGAAAGTTTTCGAAAGCAGCGTTTGTCCAGGTTTGGTGTGGTGGTTCACTCTTCTTCTTGTGTCTATCGATTGAGTGAAAGCCGACGATGGGTCTCGTGCCAACGTTTAAATTATATTTCGTTTCCGTTGGATGTCATTAAGTGCTAAAAGGACCACCTTCTCTGTAAATTTATTATTCTTAACGAGATCATGCATCTGCCAAGTCAATTCTTTGTTGTGACGATTGTCATTGTTTAATTAGTAATTTTAGTTAGGTAGAACAGCGAAATAGCTTCGACAAATTTATGAGACGTCGCCTTTTATTTAAGATCATGAATATCTTGTGTATCTTTAGTTTATTACCAAGTCCCTTTGTCGAAATTATTAGTTTGTAAGTTAGATAAAAGTTTGCAACACTGTTTGCAAAGTTTGCGACATATAACATGATTGCAATTTCGAGCAATCATACGCCCTCATTTATCAGCTCTACCGCGATCATGTCTGTGGCGGATAAGCTCGAATTTCGATTGAAACAAGCGCAATAACACTACTATTCTATTCTTCCAAACTATCACGAACACAAATGGACGATATTTAGTAGATGAAGGACGATTGGTACGCACACGAACATACTCTGCATAATTTGTAAAATGTATGATACGTCAATAGAGCTTATAAAGTGCCAATAAAATGCAAAAAACACATTGAAAGATTTTAATAGGAATTCTTTATTCAACATTTCTCTTCGGTATGTCCTTAACCATATTCACAAAAAGTTTTATATTTTTCCGATGGACCGTTTTCCATCTAGATTTGACAAAACAGCAAAACTTTGTTAACCAATTTATGTTAAAAGAAAATGCTTCCTAGATGGACTTCCTATCAAAAACCCACCATTTTAATCACATTATTTTATAGGAAGTTTTCTGCTCTTTCCAATAGGCTTCTTTTCCATACCTGTATCTGCTGCCCTGATATCATCATATGATCACATTCAGTCATTTTCTATCCACTGCTGGATGAAGGCCTCCCCCTTTCTTTCCGCATATCTCGGTCTGCTGCTATCCTCATCCACGTAGCTCCTGGAAAACGCTTGATTTCATCTACCCATCTTACATTTGGACGTCGTCTAGGTCGTTTCTTTTCTCTAGGAATCCAATGTAGTACATTTGTCGTCCACCTTCCATCTGTTCGTCTAGCTATGTGACCGGCCCATCTCCACTTCAGCTTCTTCGCAGTCTTGATTACATCCTTTATCTTTGTTTATGCGCGAATCCATTCATTTGTCTTCCTGTCCCTCCTGGTTATTCCTAGCATCATCTCTCCTTTGTTTTTGTGTGACTCTCAATCTTTGAGTAGTTTGCGCATTCAATGTCCAAGTTTCCCAGCCGTAGATAATCACGGGCAAGACACATTGATTATAAACTTTACGCTTCAGACACATTGGTAGTTTACTTTTGAAAATAAAGTGTAGTCATCCAAACGAACTCCACGCCATTTTACATCTTCTATTTATTTCATCACTCAACTTAGCATTCTATGTTTTGAGCTGACCTAAGTAAACATACTCATCAACTATGACTATTGTCTCTCCGTTAATCTTTGTTTCCTTCTTTGCAGCATGTTGGTTGTACATTACTTTTGTTTTACTTAAGTCCATTTTAAGGCCTATTTTCGAACTCTCGTTACTCAGTTCTTCCATTCTGCTTCTGCACTTGAAGCAGAGAGGACTATATCATCAGCGAACCGTAGGTGATGAAGATATTCGCCATTAATTTTTATTCCAACATCATCCCACTTTAAATAGTGGAACACTCACTCCAAAACCGCACAAAACAGTTTTGGAGAAATTGAATCTCCTTCCGTACTCCTTTTCCAACTTTAAATTTCTCACTTTCTTGATGTAGTCTAATGACAGATATGGCAGTCGAGTAAATATTTCGCAGTAACTTGATGTATGCACTTTAGATGCCTTGTTGTTCAAGTGATCTAAGTACTGCTGACAAGGAGACCGAATCGAAAGCTTTTTCAAAATCTATGAATCTCACACATAAGTTCATATTCATTAGTTCTTTCCAAAACATCATTCAATGTTTGTATGTGGTCAATTGTGCTAAATCCACGACGAAATCCGGCTTGTTCCCTTCACTGGTTAAAATCTAAGTCTCGTTCAATACGATTCAAAATAACTTTGGTGAACATTTTGTATAGGACTGACAGTAAACTAATTTTTCTGTAGTTTTCGACGCGTGCTTTGTCCCCTTTCTTGTACAACAAAATTATAACGGCATTATTCCAACTTGAGAGTATTTCTCTCTTCCTCAGGCACATAGAGCATACTTTAGCAAGTTCCTCTTTCATGTTTTCACCTCCCCATTTAAACATCTCTGCTGTAAGTCCATCTTCTCCTGGCGATTTTCCGTTCTTCATCCCTCGAAGTACTTTATCCACTTCTTCTTTCATTACATATGGAACTTCTACATTATTTTCTTCTGAGTCTTCATTTCCTAGTTCTTCCTCGGAGTAGTACAATTCTCTGTAGAAATTTTCAAATACGTTTATAATTTCTTCCTCATTTGTGTTACGGTCCCGTCTGGTCTCTTAAGTACAATTATTTGCTTTTTCCCTATCATGAGCTGTTGTTTGGCTTTCTTCAGGCTCTTCTTTTCTCGATTGTATTTCTAACAAGATTTTCGTTATATCTTCATACATCCTCTCTTATTTTCTTCCTTACGGTTTTATTTAGTTTTATGTACTCAATCCTCTTTATGCAATTTTCCTCTTCTTTCATTTCCCTTCTTTTCTTCATCAAAAGTTTAGTTTCTTCTGAGATGTTGCTTTCTTTTTTCTTTCTGGTGCCTGGAATTTCCTTGGTTGTTTCTCTTATTATCTCAGTCAGTATTTTATTTCTGCTACTGTCTTCTTTATCTTCTAACTCTTCGAAGGCGCTGAATCTGTTGCTTAGTTTTATCTCGAAAGTCTGTTTGTGTTTTCCGAGATTTTCCAGATCTAAAAGTGGCGGTTTTCCTCTGATAAGCTTGTATTTAGTTTCAGCTTACATCTCACTATCCTATGATCACTCGAGATTTTGAAACTGTTCAGAACAGACATGTCTTGCAGAATTTCCCTCTTATTCGACAGAACGTAGTCTATTTCCCATTTGGGCCTTTCCATGTCCACTTCATCTGGGGCTGTTTCTTGAAAAATGTATTGGAAATGAACAGTCTGTTGGCTTCTGAGAATTCCACTAACGTCTCTCCTCTATTGTTTCTTTTGCCAAATCCGAAGTTTCCCACTTTCGTATCACTGCTCTGCTTGGTTCCTACTTTAGCACTGAAGTCTCCCAATACAATTTTGTAATGCGATTTGCTACCATCCAAAATCTTCTGTATCTCGTCGTATAGGTCTTCGACTTCCTCGTCCTGGTTGTTGAAGCATACACTTGTATAATTTCCATACTGTATCTCTTGTTTATCTTTATTACTACCCGTGCGATTCTATCTGAAATTCCTTCAATTTCTGTGATCCGCGTCTTCAGTTCCTTATTATTTATAAAGCCAACGCCTGTGTGTTTTCCATTTTCTGTTCCTTTGAAGTAGAACGTGTGCCCTGACGGTAGTTCCAACTGTACTTCATCCTTCCTCCGCACTTCTGATAGTTCGATGATATCCCACTTAATCCTTGTTAGTGCATTCTGCAATTGTTCTAATTTGCTCTCTCCGGCAAGTGACTGAGGGTCGCCACGTATAAGTCCGTTCGAGTTGCCGTATCGGTGTATATTTGTGGTATATATGCCACAAGGGCAACTCCAAGGCCAACACCGTGCAAGGCCCACGCCATTACACATATCTAATGATGTAAAAAGAAGAAAAGTGCTATGTATATGGACTTTCCACCAAGAACCCACTATTTTTATTACATCATTCTACAGGACGTGTAATGCTCTTTCTAATAATGCAAGTCCACATCTACATCTGGTGTTTCTCCTGAGATATGCATGATATTAAATTGCAAGGTCAACGCTAATTATATATAAAATTATGTAAAGACAAACAAAATGCTTCCCATATGGAGTTTCTCACTGTTTTTATTACATCATTCTATAGGAAATTTTCTTGTTTTCCAATGGTGGAAGTCCCATATCTATATCTTCATTTTGAGCAATTCACGGTATTGTGTTGCACGTTGAACATCAGTTTAGATAATGCTTTGTTTCTAGTCGTAAAGCTATATCTCAAACTACAATTTTGTTATGAAATTTGAGTGTCTGATGAAGTTTCCTTAAGAAAATCCTAAACCTGTCTTCCACAGTTAATGAAATATGACTTAAAAAATAAAATTGAAATAAGTGTGTCTCCCTAAAGTGTAGGTCACGACAACTTTAAGGTCAAAACATGCTAGCTTTGAAGCCCTATAACTCTGGATATAGATTGTTTAGAAACTTGTTACTTAAAATTTATACTAAGAATCAATGTACTAAACTTCATCAAACTCTGAAACTATGGGTGACATTTCACATTTCTTCTGGCTGATGTTTTACCTTGAAAGAAAACGTGTTTTCCATGCAGGTATTTTTCACAAGCTGTAGTAGAAACTTCTCATTTATATAAATCTGGAATGTTTTGTTAATTAATTTTACTGAAATGCTTCACTTTTTAGGCTAGTTTGTTCCCAGTTCCAACACAGTAATTGTGTATTAATCTAAAAACGAAGCATTTTGAGAAGCGCAGATCAGTTTTTCTATCCACGCGATCCATCAGCTAAATATGTATTTCCCGAAATTGACGATATCTTACGGGTGGCGTACTCTTCAACACCGAGAATCACTTGGCACAAAACGAACACCAAAACTTCACCAGAAATGAACTTTATGTGAAGCCAGTAAACATTTGAGCTTTTTGTGTCCCAAATTCCTCTCTTGCTTGACTTCTGGCCCATAGTGCACATGTTAAATATAATTAGCCCACATTTACCGTAGTTCGCTTTATCAAGAATTCGTTTGCAGATCAATTTGAGTACATTTTCCATTATTAAGTGAACACTTTGTACATAATGTAGATTGAATTTTACTCAAAAGAACTATGTACAGGTGGGAATCCCTTTTTATAATTTTCTGCCTCATGAAATAAAATTGATGGAAAAAAATAAATTTAAATACAAATTAAAGACATTTCTTAAATGTAACTGTACGTACAATATAAAAGGAACTGAATCATTATTGTACCAAATGACTTCATGATTTTGATACTATATCTTATACTGGAATTGTGATAGCCATAAGACTTTTTGTAATGATATCCAAGTTTTTATCTTACAATTGTAATATTCTTATGTATACTACAATTTTAGTGTATATATAATATAAATATTTTAACAAATATGACAATTATGTACAGATTTGACTATATCTAAACATCATAGATGTATATGATGTAAAAAATGAATAATGAATAATAAATTGGGAATCAGCACACCAGAAGTTCATTTGTTATGCATTAAAACATAGTGTAGTTCAGGTGAATTTTCCGAAAAAGTTTATTTATATTGTGCACTAAAACGTGGTAAAACTAAAACATATTGTGAACTATTTTCGAAATATATTGTGCACTAAAAATGTAGTTTGATTTTCAGTGAGTGCTCAATAACATAAATTAGGCAAACTCGTAGAAGGTGAAACACCAGCATATAAAATGCATTAAAAACTATTTTGTTGACTATTCCACGGGCTATAATAGTAAAAAAAGTAGGTCATCTTCTACTCTTACTTCAGCCTCCGTCTACCTCCTCCGTCGTTAATTTACAATAGGTAATTTCGCTGCTACAAATGTGACGCTATACAAATTTCATTTGGGTTGGCAGCACTGTGACATTAACATTGTTTGGTCTTGTAAAGAACCTTCCCCTTCGTTAGTATATCCATCAACGTTTATTTAATTTCCTGCTCATTTTTCACCTTATTTGAATGTCTTCACTCAGGGGGCACTCTTTATATGCTACATTAGGGATTTAATGGTCACATAGGTAGGCCTACGCATATTATGTCATATCTCCTGATCATACGACCATCCCAGATTAATTTTATCACATGTTATTAAGTACAAGACGAAGTACCAAATACATTTTTTTTAATAATAAGAATAATCAATCTTTCTAGTATTCTGAAATTTAAAGTCAAAGATCACGTCAGAACTAATTTATCCTTCAAACTTGGGCTTGTTAATTACAATTTGAAATGTTGTTCCACTCTCTGCGTAACAAACTTTATTGGAATTCTCAATGTCAGTTATAGGAACAGACTTCTTTGCAAATTGAAAACATCTTAATGAGCTCCAATATGACGACTTTTTAGCTTTGACCTTAGTTAATTCGAAAACTATAGAACATATTGGCATGATGACTTGTTTCCTTGAATAATATAAATAAACTAAATTTCATGAAAAGTTCTGATTTTCTTTTTTCTTTTGTGATAATTTGAAATGGAATTATCCTATAGTAAAATTAAAGCACGAAAAGAAAATTTTATTTAATTTCTGAAACATGGTTATGATAGTAAAAAGCGACAGCCTGAAAATAAGAGCACCAGAATTAAACAATCTATGTTGTCATCATTTACATTTTTAAATTACTGTATAAAGTCTCGTGCTTAACTTTTAAGATATATTTAAAAAATCTATACCTCTGCACCTAGCACTGTACTGTTGAAGAAAAATATTATTTTATTAATACCTTAAAATATCCATTGTTCTTTATTCTCTACAGAGTTTCAAGGAATACATTATAACTGGTCTAACAAGGAAAATGTTTCCGCTGGAAATCGAAAAAAATTAACGTAAAACTTCCACAGTGCATTGATAATGTGTTGAAATGAACACTCCTGTAGTATTACGTTTGGAAATTTAAAACGAACACAAGTTACAGAACTTTATTATTTAGGAAATTTTGTTCCGAATGCTTGCCGGGTAGGCAACACGTCATACTTATTAGTGGTAAATTGCGTATTTCCCGTTCACTTTCCTATGAAAGGTTGATCTGAAGATATTAACCTGATGATCTATGAATCTGATAAATTATGTTTAATTAAAGTTATTGATGAAGTTGACATGTTAATTAATTTTACTGATTCCTGCCAAATTAAATAAATACGGCAGGAAATTCCCATCCCGTTTATTTCTTAACTGGTTGATTTCGAGAAAGAATTCGACATATTTCACTTTTAATTTCAGGGTGAATGTAAACTTCGCATAAAAAAACTGCGACAGAGAACGCTGTATATAGATAGGCAACCCAAATGGCCCCTCATAATCCCATAATCGTGTCTAGTAAACAGACTCCCTCTTCTCCTTACATCGTCTTGAGCATACTAAAATCAGCAAACATCATGAGAACATTTTTTTTTTCAAAATAGACATGTATTATTATCGATAAAATGAAAGAATAAAAGCGAGATGAATTAATATACATAAGTTGATGGAAATTGAAACATAGAATGAAACATTGAGACCGATGAATGTCTGTTACGCAGGAACAGGGAAATGAGAGAGAGAGAGACAGAGAGAGAGAGAGAGAAAAGAGGAGAAAAGAAGAAAAAGAAGTACAGATAAAAATACGGAATTTAAACGTAGTAAAATAGATTAAGTTCAGTTCCCACAAATCTTACAGCAAGATAGAAGTGACTTTTGGATTTTATATTTTTCAGGGCTTTTTAAATATATAAAGGGTGCTTCAAAAATGAATTAGGTCATCACTTTCAAAATGGAGACCAAACTTGGTGGTCAGATTAAATACTCATAATTTCCAGTGAAACAACAGAGTTTTGAGACACATCTAGGATAATGTCAAAAGTGTAACACACATGCTCTGTTTGCGCGGGATTCGTTTGTAAATTCGGTGGGGCTTATTAAATATATTGGTTTGGAATACTTTGGAATACATATTGGTTTGGATTCGTCCAGGATTTTCAGATTGCGGGGTGTAAATTCAAAATTGGGAGAGTGGACGTACAGTTTTGCACGGATTCTATCAACTTTTGTCCGCAAAAAAGTTAAAGTTGGAAGGGGTGGGGGGTAGTTTCAAGAATTTGGGGCTGATACCTCCCACAGGGGCCGAGGTCTGGCGGAATCACTGATTTTACCAAACACAGTACATATCTCTTATTCCACACTGCAAATGCAAATTGAACATAAAAAGAAAATGAACGAATCAATTTCTATCAGAAAGATCCAAGATTACATATGCAAATTGTATCAAAATGATAAGTTACAAATGTTCAAAAGCAAAATTAGCATGCTCCGTATAGGCATAGTAAACCTTATATGTTCCACATTCCAAACGTGAAAAAGAGAAACGCATGTAATAATATGTTGATAAATTAGAGGATGAAAACGAATTTAGTGCCGAACTAATATAAAAAGAATTCTTCTCTTCAAATGACCAAAATAACGGGGACAGTTTCCACTCATGTCTTAAAATTTATATGTTCTCGACATACCACTCTATGTTCCGCCTATTGCGAATATAACGTTCTAATAATTACAACAATAATGATCTAGTGTTTATAACAATTCGAACAGATGGAAAGAACACCACAGAGCTGAAACGGGTCAATGGCTGTCGGGGGATGCTGGTCAATTTTTGTACTTTGTCTTCCGGGGTAAGATTCGAACCCATTCTGACCCGCTGATTCGGTTTAGATCTGACAACCCGGAGGATGAAGGAAAGATTTTATTTATTCAATTGCGTTTGAAAAGTGTTTCTTTCAGGGGTGACCGGGACCTGAGATGTTACCCACGATTATACAAAAGTAGGACGCCGTAACTCCCAGTTAAATAGATTTTCCAAACCGGGTCAATCGGGTTACCAGGTCACTTATGTTTGGGTCTGGCCCTATCACCAGGTCATCGAAAGTGGCCCGGAATTGGCTGTGGAACACGCACCTAATGAGAAAGTAAGAGAAAAATAAACATAAATAGATAGATAGAAGAAGAAGAGAAAGACGCAGCGAAGACACGATAACAATACATCAAGAAAGAGAGGAAGACTGAAAAACCAATGAAAACATGAAAACTACATTATCATTATGCTAAACAACACACACACTGCTTACTCGGATTCTGACCAGCGATGCTTCGTAAGTTCTCCTCAACCCGGAGATGAATCTCTGAAAACTTCAGTGTATGCGAAATAGAAACTGGCTTGTGGGGAATCGAACCCAGCTTTTCAAATTAGAAATCCAGCACATTAGCGATACTCCACATTTGACTCTACCCAAAACGTACTTAACAAATGATATAGTGTTTCTTTCTAAGAATAATATGAAAAGTGGATACTTCGATTCAATGATGTGTTCTTAACTGTCCTGGTAACCCCCTGAGACTTGTTTTGGACTTTTCCAACTAACATTCGTAAATCGTCTTCCTCTCTATAATGACTCAGGTGTTTCATTCCACAGTCGGAAATATTCTCCGTTAAGTATGAGAAGTGATGGTTAGATTATTCACGATCGCTTTTTTTTTAATATTTAGCTTGAATAGGGTTTGAACCTATGTTGGCCTGGTTTCGTACTGAAATGTCCAGTGCGTTTTCTCTACTCCATCTTGCCAACGAAAGATTGCAGCTATGAATTACTAAGTCCAAATGCGAGGAAAATGTAAGATTAAGTATTTGTGTTACATTTTGTCTGTATGTATTGTGTGGTAAGTAAACACATGTGTATGTATGTTCTTTTTGTAATGTCGAATTAAGAAATGGATATATTATGGCAGTTTTAGCAACAAACCCAGTTTAAGGTAAATATTGCCACATTAAATTACGATCATTTATTGTCGTTTATTTTAACGTAAACCAGCCTGAACGAGGCGAACATAACAAAAAATGTCATTACCAAATGGAGAAATTAAAACTGCAATAAAAACTTCCAATACATTTCGTGCAATAAGACAAGTTGAACGTAGCACAAATCGCAACTTTTGGCAATTTTTATTTTAAGTATCAATAGTCCTCACTTGCAGGCGATTCGAACCTACAACCATAAGGTTTCCTACTCCAGCAAGTGCCTCAGGATTGAATTTGATTCGTTATCATATGTCTATATTGCGCGAAAGTGTAGCCTTTTGTAAATTTTCGGAACGTTCTTACTGACTGAAGTCGCCTAGCATCAAAATTATCTCCACATTATCAACTTCTGTGGAATAAGAAAACATAAAACTACATGAACTTGCAATAATGTTAGCGGTTTGTTGATAATGTACAATGTAACTTGCCTACATTGAATACTGTCCAGCGTAGCCTTCTTGGCTGAAGTCTTGCAGGCGCTTAGTTATTGTACTTTTGATGAGTATGGGATCGAACCCCATTTTTTTACTTTTTCGAGCTAAGTCGGAACGTTAAATTTTCGTTCTCTACCAATTGTAAATGACGTTTCAATCAAAATAAGACAAATGGTGGTTGATTTTTTCAAATGTTTATATAATGAAGAAGAGAATAAAGGCGGTACGTAAAGGCAAAAACTATTTTTAAACATTATCAATAATGATTGCTACGAACGACTAAACAAACAGCTGAGCTCCTAACAACAGACGTATATTTTTTGGATAAAGTGTGTTCCGAACTACTCACATCAATAGTCCCCACGAACTTGAACTCATGTTTACGCGCACCAAGAAGTAAGTAAATATTTTGTGTAACGCTATACACAAGCTTATTCGAAAAAAACATGTATAGTATGCGATGTTTCGTTTTCCAAATAGGGAACTAGGAAATCTGAAGTAAGCACCGGAAGTGCTATTATTATTCGCTGTAAGGGGCCTCAAGTCGCGAGTGTAATAGAAAACACCGAACCTGACTTATCTAATCTCCAAATGCCCGTCGTCACTACTTTTATTAAATTTCCTAATGCGTATATACACAAAAATGAAAAAGTTAATTTTATTTTTTCTTAAAAACAAGTATATGTAATATTAACGACCACGCCAGGGTTAGAATCCAGGACCTCTGAATCAGCTTTCCGATGTGTTAACCAACACGCTATTTTTTTAAATTGCATTTATTAACTAACAAACTAACTACTACATCAATTCGTAACTATAAACCCCACCTGAGCTCCTTACACATATATAGTTTTGTAATAATTTTGATATGTCTGTTGTTTATTCCTACAAAGTATTTGGTCAAACAATTCTAATAGATAGCGAGTATAATATCCAGGATCCGTTAACTCGGGATGATTAAACAAAATGCCTATAGTTTGCATAGTAATCCAAAACAACATTCTTCTTTTGGCTTTAGGAAATGCCTGGAAGGCTGGGAAAACTAAAACCTGCTCCCAGTCCCATGTGGCAAAGCTACCCCGCATGATCCTATTCATAATTAATTGATATTGAGGTCCTATATTTTTGGTAGCTTTGCAATCCGTAAATTTGTGACGTAACGTGTCCTGCAAACCACACTCGCTACAGATGTTAGTATTGCCCATATTTTTACTATATAATATCGCTTTGATCGGCAGTATATGGTGAATGACCTGAAATGCTATATGGTGCAAACCAGGATTACCCTCTAAATCCGTCAAATTTGACCATATTAAAGGCCAATTGTGCTCCCTGTTTTGTCGTTGAACATACGGTTTATAAGCATACATAGTCGTACCTAGCCATTGATATAACTGTTTGACAGACCAATGATCGATCGTAAGGTGTGCCGTGGTTATATATTAAGAGGTAACGTTAAATCCATTCGTCGGAAGACTTCATTGATGAGTTGGATAAAAATAGAAGTGTCATAATCTCGTATTATTTGTAATGTTCTGTGTATTCTAAGGTCTCCACCCTGGCGTTCAAGAGATTTGAGATTCAGTCCACCCATCTGTAGTGCAAGTTGACAAGTTGCGTGCCCGCAACACCTGATGTCTACACAGAAATCTACCCGTATACTTTAGTATATTGACATAGCCTTTTTAGTTAACGGATAGAGTCTTTCCATATATATACACTGACTCAATATGTACACATTTAAGAATAGCACTCTTAACAATAAGTACAAAAACCTTTGTACCTCTACTAATATTCTTTTGGAAAGAACCTGAGAGTTTAAGATACTAACCTTAGTGATTGAATTACTCCACCACACTTCGAGGTACTTCAATGCCTCGGTAACTTCGCCAAACTCTGTAAAACCTCTGTATTTTGTTTATTCATTACCAATAATTTAGATTTGTTTTTATTGGTCTGCATCGCCGACAGCTGACTAAAGGTTTGAAGGTGGTCATAAACTGTCTGCATTTCTCGTTTAATACGGACGATCGAGATCGCATCATCAATATAATGAAACGCTTTAAGTGTCGCTGTTTGAAGTTGAATACCTTTTAGTCGTTTGTGTATTTCTATCACGAGGGGCGCTAACATAATATTCAACAGAAGTGGGGAGAGGCTACAGCCCTGATGGAGGCCTCGGTCCATACGGAATTCTACCAATAACCTTTCATTGATTTGTAATCGTATTGTCCTCACCAAGTATAAATTTTGTAATAGTCTGATCGTATTCGCTGGAAAGGCCATTGCTTCTAATACCGAATATAAATAGACTAAATTTAGCGAAGGAAAAGCTTGTTGGAAATCCGTCGCAAAAAGGATGAAGTTGGGCAGTAACTTTAAATTATAGAGTTGAATCGCGTCACGGAGGTTTGCGAACTGGACGTGCATAGGGAAAGCCTGGGCTACGCCGCCCTGGCTAGGCCGCGTAACTACTGGAACTAGCGGATGGATACGACACATTAGTGTTTTGGTTAGTAATTTGTAGTCCACATTTAAGAGGGAGATCAATCTGAAATTTTTGACTGGCGCCTTCTCCTTTCTTAGGGATCAGAACACCAAGTGCTTCGGCGAAATCCATCTGGACCTGATACTCGTCCAAAACTTGATTGTATAAAGTTGTCAACATGGGAACTAGTACATTTTTAAATTTCTTGTAGAAACCTACACTGAGGCCATCGATGCCATCGACCCGTCTCTCATAGTCATTAATGCTTGTTCTATTTCATTGGTAGTGAATGGCTGCTGTAAGGTTAGCTGGTGGGACTGCCCTTAAACCTGCCAGTCGGCCTGTCGCAATAACTTCTGACCACTCTGTATCAACGGTTGTTGATAAAAGTTTTTATACTGACCACGGATGGCTCCGTACATCTCGGGACCTGTCACTGTTTGGCCCTTATCATCACAGTAGCTGCTAAAAATTTTGGTTTTAGCTCTGTGTCGTTCGTGAATTATATGGGGGAAGAGGGCCTCTTCACTGATACCAACCTATTGGAGTTTCGACCTCACGGTGAAAACCTCGTCTCTTAGATGCATGTAATTGCCGCAATCTACTTTCAGTCTGCTTAACATGACCTAGCCACTGAGAGTCTGTTGATGCTAGTTGATTACAGTATTTAAGCTTTCATAAGAAAGGGCCAATTGTTCCTGTGTTCGTTGACACGTTATAATTGAAAACCGTGTTGTAATAGGGTTGAAACCACTTCACGTCCGCATTTTCTTGTGTACAAGCTATCTGAATGATGTTTTCTTTTAGACACTGACAAAAACTGTCCACTTTATTCGGTTGATATACTTTGCTAGCGTTCATGCTTGCAATCACCAGCATCATATATACACTAAACACCAGTAAATATACCACGTATTTCCGAGAAATCGCCATAGTTCTGGGTTATAAGACACTGCACTTCCAGGCCTGGGAGATCCCAAATGCGAGCCAAAACAAAAGTACACGAGGGAAAAATTAAGAAAACAAAAACAAATAGCAAAACAAGCGTACCTTTCAGTCTGGGACTCGCCAAGGGACGCCTACCGGGCACTTAGGTGACCGCTTCCTCGTCACTATTACTGGTATCCAAATCTCCTTGTTTTTTCGGAGTGAGACTTTGCGAACCCGTTTGAGAACGAGTTAACCTTCCTTTCTTCAATCGTTGTTTATCTTTTTTTCGTTTACGAAAACGAGAACTTGCCAATTGAAACACTTCACTATCAACTTCAGCTTCAACCACACTTTTAACTCGTCTACTACTAGTAAACTCACTGTTAGCGTCTGACTAAGAGATAATAGACTTCTCTAACATCTGCCCCTCTTCCACCTCCACTGACCCTTCTCTCGCTCCTGGTTGCAAAGATCGGCACCAAGCGCTGTAATTTCTAACTCGTGGGTATGGACCTCACAGTTTCCTCCCGACGGAGTGGGTAAGGCCTGACCAGGACTATGCGTTATCACCTCGTTAAATAACAGTTGGGAAACAGAACAAGACCCCCCCCCCCCC
>JAGDQP010002437.1:0-86129 GCA_022664845.1 Lepisma saccharinum
TGGATTAGGGGGATTATTTCGAGGTCTCTTTCGATTTGCTATGCCACTTATTAAACAAGGAGCTAAAGCAGTTGGTCGACAAGCATTACAAACAGGAATGCAAGTTGCAGGAGATGTATTAGAAAATCGTCCATTCAAAGAATCAGTTAAAAGTAGAGTACATCAAGCGGGTTCATCTTTAAGAACAAAAGCGGAAAATAAAATTAATCAGTTGCTTAGTGATAGTGGTAGACGACGGGCGCGTCAACGAAAAGCTCTTCGTCTTCCTAAACGTGTTGGACCACCAATTAAGAAAAGAAAGAAGAAAAAGAAGACAAAGTCTTATCGTGAAAGGGATATTTTTAATTAGGTGATAAAATGTCTTTCCTTTCTGCATCAAGTAAGGAGTGTTGTACTAATGAATTTGATTTGCAAAGTGTCCCCATGACTCAAACTGCTATTGAGTCTTCTCGTATGCAAGATTATCATCCTATTTCTACACTTACTTCAGAGGGCCCCATTGAATTTGTGATTCCGGGAGATGTTGGAGAATATATTCATCCTGCATACTTGTACTTGTACGTACGTTGTAAAATAACAAAAGCTAATGGTGATAACTTAGAAGTATATAAGACAGCACAAGGCGATCAACCAGCAGTGCAAGCTGATGTTGTAGCACCAGTAAATAACTTTCTTCATTCTATGTTCAGTCAAGTCAATGTATATTTAAATGATAAATTAATTTCTTCCTCTTCTGGCTCATATGCTATTCGAGCTTTCTTAGAATCAATACTTAATTACTCTGAAGATGCTTCGAAAACTCATCTCACATGTGCGTTATGGCATAAAGATACTGCTGGACAATTTAATACTCTTGATGAAAATAATGCTGGTTTTCGTAAAAGAATGCAAATTACTAGTGGTAGTGCTCCTTTTGAAATGTTTGGACGTCTCTTTACAGATATTGCCAACTTAGATCGTATACTCCCAAATAAAGTAAGTTTGCGTATAAAACTGTTTCGTAACAAAGATTCATTTTGTTTAATGGCTGCTGACAATTCAAACTTTAAAGTTGTCTTACAAGAAGTTGTATTATATGCACGTCGTCTTACTATTTCTGCTGACTTATCTCTTCATTTAAATTCTTACATGGAAAAGAATACTGCAAAATTACCACTGACTAGAGTGGAAACACGAATCATTATTATTCCACAAAATGTAACTTCATTTAATATTGATAATTTATTTTTGGGTAGTGTACCGAAAAACCTTGTCATTGGATTCGTAGCAAATACAGCAATGAATGGTAAATATCATCTGAACCCTCTCCAGTTTGAACATTTCAATCTCAACAAATTGCAGGTTCAAGTAGGTTCTAAATTTTACCCACCCACTCCCCTAACCCCTGATTTTCAAAGAGCATTATTCATTCAAAGTTATTTCACCCTGTTTTCTGGTACTGGGATCTTTCATCAAAATACTGCACATACAATTACTTCTCATGATTTTGCACATGGTTATACTATTTTCCCATTTATTCTGTCTCCTACAGAAAGTATTGATGATTGTACTTGGGATGTTGTAAGAGACTCTCCTGTTAATATAAAAATATCCTTTAGTCAAGCACTAGTACAGTCTGTATCATGTATTGTGTATGCTCAGTTTGATTCGATTATAGAAATTGATAAAAATAGAAACGTATATACCGATGGTACATGTTAATTTCAATCTCATTCAGTCACGATGCGGGTTTTAGTACACTCCTCTGCTCTCACACGTGGTGAAAATGACGAGGACGAACACGAAAGGTTAGTCTTGAAAGAACTTGTTATTATCAATCCTGACTTGGATTGTTCACAAAGTTGGATTTTTAAACCTCCTCTCCCCTACTCCCAGTTGACAACAGCCTTGCGATTACATAACGATTACCTGTCTCAGCATCTCTACGGTCTCCACTGGAACGATGGTGATACCCCCTACAGTGAAGTTAAAAGTGTGATTACCAAATACACTCAGCACAGTAGTGTAGTGTACACTTTCGGGAAAACAAGACAATTTTTTCTGGAGTCTATTCTTGGTAAAAGTGTAATCAACCTAGAAGAAGAATTAAAGTGTCCTCATTTTTCTCAATTGGCATATCCCTCAAGACAGTGTCTTCATTATTTGCATCGATTCTCCTATTTCCGATGTGCAGTGAAAGAAGGATGGACTTATGCAAATTATATTAAATTTTATGAGCTTGGCTTATCAGTGTTAAATCAAAATAAGTGTGTATACATACCAAGTCCTATAACAAACAATGTGGACGGACCAACTGATGAAAGTGATTTTACGTGATTGTTTATCAGCAAGTGTACTGACTGGCATTTATGCCATTAATACATTACCTGTTCGTGTACAGTTTCCAGCAGCACTTATAGTTAATTTAAGTTCTTCCTCAAGTGGAGGAAGTCATTGGACTACAATTTATATTAATGAAAATGCAAGGGGTTTTTATTTTGATACCTTTGCAAGACCACCTCCTAAGCAAATTGTAACGTTCTTAAAACGAAATTGTAAATTGTATCAATATAATAAAATTCAGGTTCAAGATAATACATCCACCCTTTGTGGATTATTTTGTATAGTCTTCATTTACTTTAGTGTAAGGAGGGTTAATATCATACCAGAATTCAATACTGTTCATTTGAAAAAAAATGATCAAATTGTAGTAAAATATGTTAAACAAATCATAAAACAAAAAAACAAGCTACGTTGTACATAGAAT
Source organism: Lepisma saccharinum (assembly GCA_022664845.1). NCBI lineage: Eukaryota > Metazoa > Arthropoda > Insecta > Zygentoma > Lepismatidae > Lepisma > Lepisma saccharinum. Next base: position 2,747 of record JAGDQP010002437.1, read on the forward strand.
TGTATACTACTCTTCTTCATTTTAAAGAAAAATAAATATGTTTATATAATTTAAACCTTTTTGTTATCATTTATCCTGATTTCAAATGAAAAAACAAATTCATAGAGTATTCATTCTTTATTATTTAAGAGTAAGTAAAGTGTTTTATAAAAACAACTTGCACATGCTTCTTATATCTGCATGGCTGATAAGGTATTTACAAGATTTTTTGGTTTCTCATGTTTCATCCAATACTGTATTTGCAAACAGTTTCTTAATGCACAGGCATTCACCTCCACAGGGTCATGAAAAGTACACTTAGACATACCAATGTTCAAATTTAATGTTTTCAGGGCAGGACATTCCTTTTCACTTACATCATTGACAGTTTGTAAGTGAAATAGTTTTTTAATCCACTGTGCTTTTTCAAGACCTTTACAAAAGAATGTACCTTCACTTGAACACAATTGAAAAATTATTCTACGAAGATGTGAAACGCTGTATCCATTTGATGTGTGCCATTGTAAATCGTGAAAGTTTTCTGTTAACCATTGCACTTGTTTTTGATATCCTAGTCCTACTTCCGTAATTTCACATGGAAGTTTTACTAAACAGTGGAATAAAAGACTAGCATCACACGCTACAATACAGAATTCCCTCATAATAAACTCATGTGTAGAGATTTTAAATCCTTGCACATCAATAATGTACTGTTCTGAAGACACACTTACAGACTTTTCTACAGAAAATTGTTCATGAATCACATCAGGTATGAGTTGAGCAATGAATTCACTATTATGAACTAATTCTCTACAAGTTTTGAAAAAATTATTCATGGAAATACTTACATGACCCTGTCGTTTGAAAATTTCATAGTACTCCACAAACGTTTCATGGTGATTTACTTGATTCAAGAAATGTTTTGAAAGTACTTTGCCTGTATTCCACACATATATACAGTTATTATGAAGAATCTTTAACTTACACCCACTACAAGTAATTGGGTTGTCCTTTAAATATGTACGAAAAGTTTGTAATACACACGAGTCCACAACAAAAATCCCACCACAAAATACACAATAGTCTGACATTTTTTCACTTGTTCCTTTTAGACTACTTTAGAGTCTCACTCGATCTTTTCCTTTACGATCCTTGTCATGTAACAAATCAATTACACCTTGCATATGAACTTTTACCACCTTCCAAAGTCTATATTTCATATTTCGCATAATTGTTTCATCATCACCAACATTACTCAGTTCAGGATGATCTTGCTTATAAATAACATACAGTTCTTTCTCTGTTAAAGGTTTTAAGATCAGTCTCCACACACATTTACGAAAATGTTTTTCAATTTCTTCACCTGTTACTAGTTCATTTGGCTTGATATAGCCTAAACACGCATGCCCAGTTTGGTTATTTTCCTCATTAAAACACCCTTCACAGATCGAAGCACTTTTAGGATTCCACTGTTGTAAGACTAGACGAATACACTTCTCATCTACCCACTTGTTCTTGCATCCACACTTGGCACTTTTCACAACTACTCGAGTCCCTCCTACTGGTTTCGCTACTGCTGCTACTGTTGCTGCTGCTTTTTCTGCTGATCCTAGTAGTGGTGGAGCTATTCCTGCCGCTGCTGCTGCCCTTGACAGTAATGATGATGACTGCTTCACTCCAGCATTATCATAACACAAGCGCTTCTTTACAGGATATTCAACTCCCTCCAACACACGCTGCTTTGTCTTTGTATTCTTCTTCTTCTTTGGAGCTAATGATGAATATACCACACTAATATCTTCATCCTCTGTCTTTGTCTTTGGCACTAACGAAGAATAGACTTCCTTAATATCGTCGTCGTCATCATCCTCCTCTTTATTAAATGAAAAAGAAGATAATAATGATGGTTCACTCTTCACTTTAGACTTTAACAAACTATATATGGTACGGTTTTTATCTTCTTCTTCATAACTACTATCCAATAATTCCAATGTATCGTCAAGTTCCTCCACATCATCTACTCCCAACTTAACAGGACGTGCTACACCTTGCTGCTGCTCTGCCATGACTGAAGCTTCCCTCTCTTTATAATGATACATAGAACACTACTGCCCTCTATATATATAATCAAAAACTTTCACCCACGCCATGACGTCAAGTAACAAGTAATTTCCTACATCGTGTCAATGACCTTCTGACGTCAATAGACAACTGCTCGCTTGTACCCACGCCGTGACGTCAAACATCTTGTACTATCCTGCCTCCCGGACAATGACCTCGTGACGTCAAAAATCATGTTCTGACATGCTCCAGCACTACAATCTGAACATGATAACGTTGCACTCAACATTTGTCAACATCACAGGTCAATGACCTCTGTCACGTGATGGAGATTTCCAAACCCTATCTTGGATTACGTCATCACTTTTTTCCCACTCAAAATTCATTCGTAGTCTTGTACGAACGTCCACACCACGTCATGGGGTCAACTACCTACCACAGGGGTCAACAACCTACCACGTCAATTGAACTACGTGGTCCACGCCCCTGGAAGGCAGGCAACCCGCAATTTTCTAACGAGTACGACCGTCTTCTACTGCACTAGCTTTAAATATTTGAACTTACTCTATGGCTTACGGAACTCGCAAGTTCATCGCCGCAGTAACAAACATTCTCCATAGAATTCTATCCTGAGCAAGATCAAGCCAGTTTTCATCACAAACACCTACTTCACGAAGATCCCTTCTAATATTATCCTGCCAATGTCGTTTCGGTCTTCCTAACGGTCTCTTTCCCTCCGATTTACCAACCACGATGGAATATGTATTTTTAATACAAAGTGACAAAATTAATTATAACGACGAAAATATCTAACATGTTTTCCTGTAAGAACAAAACAATGTCTTACATGAAAAGTTGTAGAAGAGAAGTGAGACGATAAGTTATCATTTATAACCTATCAATGCAAATGTTGCATTGTCTGAATTTTTCTTAACTGCACGTAAAAAACAATAAGTAAATGTCCTTTCATCAAACTATTCAGATTACATACGGCTGAAGGGACATTCAGGTGTTATTCAGATGGTAAGACGGGAAGTATTCCCCGGTAGCACTTCTACAGAATATGACTGAGTTACAACGTGTGGTTGTATACATAATTATGTCAGAATGCTTGACCTTTCTCTTGAAAACATACAACAATAAACAATAGCAATAATTAATAACTTGTTAGTGACGTGTAATATTTGGCATTGGCACTTTATTCAGGATTACCCCTCCCCCAAAAGAATAAGTTTTGCCTTAAGTTCTTAAAAATGCAGGCATCTGACGTCTCTATACCTTTCAAAAAAATACTGCTCTAGTTTCTGTTACAGACATTTGGAGTCATAACGTACATCACTATGAGCAGCGTTAGTCTGATATTTCATGTTGCAACAGCATCCTTTCTGGGGCATACGTATTCTTCAACAAATATTTATTTATTTACCCGTTTCTGTCTCTTATTTATTACGTATGTCATCAGTATCCTTTTGGGAATACCTTATCTTACATAATAGTATATTTTATTTGACATCATTTGCAGAAAACACAAATACCAGGTACAAATACAGACTTTTACCCATTTCTGTTCAGGATTACCCTCTCGTTTAGGATTACCCCGTTTGACGGTACAATAGGACTTCTAACTTGTAAATTATAATTCTATATTCGTTGACATTTCGAAAAACTAGAAGAAAAACTGTTGCCTGTTATTTTAAATTTTAAGAAGATATTAAAATGAAGCTATTTAATTTTCAAGAGTTGTCTACTAAAATCATTTAACTAATTTAACGCCCTCAAAAAAATTGAACGTATTGAATAAAATTGTTTGTTACTGTGCAGAGCGTTTCTTACAAGCTTAAAGGAAAATGTCATCGTGAAATTGTAGGCATCCGTTATGGAGCACATATTTTCCTTAACTGTATCCAAGCAGTTGTTGATTGGCCTCTCAGTTGATGTTGAAAGACATATTTTCACCAGCAGCACACAAAATTTGAAAAAAGGGTTGATTCATCGGTAGTCCTGTTACGTAATATTAACGTTGTATATGTACCGAAATAACCGCCTGTTCAACGGGTTTTTCGATGTTTAGAATCAATGTAGTCTTCAACAGCAAAAAGTAGACGATGAACAACATTTTTTTTCTTTGTAACGTTGTATTTGTCCATCTCTTCAACGGCTCCAAACCACGTGCTGCATTTAACCAAAAAAGAGCTCTGAGTTTGTAAATTTTCCACGCGTCTGCAGTGGAATTCGAAGCTGGAACTCTCCGAACTCGTAGTTAGTAGCTCATCCACGAAGCCATCTAGTGAGTAACTACTGTTTTACTATTCCTTTTATATTATGAGAACTTTCTCTGAAGTAAAATTCATGTATGTAGGGCAGGTGACCACATTTTTTCCTAGTGATTCCCGTTTCCAGCATCCTTGCAGTAATTGATGGGAATTCTGCTGGAAGACTAGTATAATATTCTACAGGAGATTGTTCAGGATTTGTACAAATATATTCCTCGGAAGATACTTATTAACAAAGAAAGAATGTGAATTTCTCAAATGTTTGATTTTTTTTGTCCAGTATCTGTATATACATACAGATATATATATAATAGGGTGGTTCTTATTATAAGGATTAAAAACGAAAGTTGTAGTTACCAATGGGGCACCTGCCCTTGAATTGAAGAAAGTAATATTCCCAAAATTTGACTAAATTTAAACAAAATCTAGAGGTTGCTACCAACCATAATAGAAGATATACCGTATATAGCATCTACAATTGGTATTTTCCGTTCTACTATATCACAAGAAGAATATAACGGTAGACACACAGTAAAATTATACTTGCTATTGGCAAGTCCTTGAATCAGGATATCTCTTCTGTTGATCACTGAGACCCTGCAGAAAAAGTTGGTTTTAATGTTTAACTCGATCCTTATTGTTAACGTATTTCATGGATCAGATACACTTTTCCGTAGCAATGTAGTTCGCATCAAAAGCCTAGAGTTAGAGGTCCGCTGTGTTAATTTCGAACCAAGACAAGTACCGAGCGTCCGTGGGTCAGTGTTAGAGCCGTAGCTTAGTATTCGAGGGTCGTAGGTTCAATCTCAGCCACCGACCATCCTGACTGAGGTTTTTCCATGGTCACACCAGACAAATCCAGGAATGGTACATTAAACTTAGACCTTGGCCGACAGCTTCTCGCATCATTTCCCTCCTCTATCCTGGTCTGGGCCTTAGATGCCTAAAGACCATAAACAAATTCAATTCAATTCGAAAACCAAGTTAGTACAAAATAATCCGAGTATTTTTACATAGGTGCTATCCTGATAGGTAAAAACAATCACTCGCTTTTCCATTTTCCTTGAACTTCTGCCACCAATCGAAGACATTTTCAAGAGCTGCAATTACGTGTTCAGAGGACAACTAGAGAGACCTGTAAACTTTATATATTGGGCCATTTTAGTAACTAATGACTTCGATCCGCCTGGCTTTCACTAGCTGTTAAATTTCTAAAATCCACAAACATTGATGCCTCAGCCGGGATTAGTACCCAAAACCTTGGAGACGCTTACCTGACGTTGCGGTAGGCTATAGAGACCCGCTTTATACCAAACCCCGATGGCAGTTACGGCAGATATATCTTTCCAAACAGTTTTCTCTTCATACCTTAACAGAAACATGTCATTTCCTTTCCACTCAAAGATATCTAATTTCCAATTTCCCGCTTTTGCCTTAGTTTACATCACAACAAGTAGTTATGGTAGATGTAATGTAAGTGTTATGTATGTATATATATATAGTGACATAGTACTGCTATTTTGCAGGTCGTGTTAGCGACCTCTAAATTCAACTCAAAATTAACCAAATTTTACCAATATTATTTTTATGTTTAATGGAACAGATTGGAAACGTGGCCCGTTGACTTTTCGAAATTTTAAAAATTAGGACCAAATTTGAAAAATAAGGGCTCTGTTACAATTTTTTTTATGCGCCCTCATAAATAGTAATTTAATTTTCCGAACTCATACGATACACTCTCACCCGAAATGTTTGGCGCGCCCAAAATTGTGTAGCTCTGTTCGCAGGAACAGTTCGAACACTCCTCGAGCCTGCTCTGAATACATCTGTATATAACAGAACTCCGTAACCCATTCTAAAGTGAATGTCATAAGTAAAGAGAGTAGCCGAGATGTACGTATGTCTATGAATATGAATGGCTTTATTCATATGATGTACTACGCGTATAATAAAGTTAAATATTGGGTCATCAAATGGTTTCATCATAATTTTGCGGAATACATCATAAATAATCTGTGCAAAAGCATAATCTTGATTACAAAAGTAACGTTTAACAGGAATCAAATGAATATTATAATGACAACCTTTAAAATCCATTCGTAGCTGTTGATTTACAAAAGACAGTCGCTTTCGTCGTAATTGTAACCAATCGTTACTAAATTCAATAAGTAGACGTAGTTTTTGAACCATTCATATCTCCATTAGTGATATTTTTCAGCAGAATTAAACTAATCAGCAATATTGAATACTGGTATTTTGCCACAATGACTTGAAGAATACCTTCTTTTCAAGAATTCTATGTTAGTTACTTGCCGTGAGCCAGAGATGGCTCTGAACACATGCTTTACTTTTAAAACGCAGGAAACGTCACAAATTGTACAGATCTGGTTTTATGATTTCAACAGTCAGTGATACTATTTAAGAATTTGCTAACATACTTAATGTTCAGGCTATTTCCCTTATGTCAGTTTGTCACTTATTCATTCTTTCCTTGTTCCCATTTAAAATTCACAAACTACAGCCTTGAATATATACAATAGCTCAGTCTTTTTAAACTTACATTTAGATGTTATTTTCCTTTTGTGAAAATGTCTTTAGTAAATTATTAACATAATCCATACTCTAATTCCACAAAATCTTAATGAAGAATATAGGAAGATTTGTCACGATTACTTGAAGAAAAACTTCTTGTTTAACTTCTGTCTGAACAACCGTAAGTGTAACAGACGTTTATCAAACAACCGAAGTAAGCAAGAAAAATAAATCACAGTTGTTGAGAACATGTAGAGATGCAGTAAAGTATCTCCAATGACAATCGTAAACGGAAACTGCATATGACTGTATTTGATACAATGATATTTTATGTAGTTCATTTTTATGTAAGACAACCATTTTACTTATATTTTATGTTTTATATATTTATATAAACGTGGGTTTAAATAGAGGTTTAATATAGAACACAAACATTAGATCAGGAGATTTTGAAGGCCACTTTATTTTGAAAAGTTTTATCTTTACTGTATGAAGTGTTGGCAAGGTAACGTTAAATAAATTTAAACACTGAAAACTACTAAGTACACACTAATAATAATAATTATTATTATTATTATTATATAATAATTATATATATATAGTATTTATATAATTATAAAAGCAATAATCAAGACTGCGAAGAAGATGAAGTTGAGATGGGCCGGTCACATAGCTTGACGAACAGATGCAAGATGGACGACAAATGTACTACAGTGGATTCCTAGAGAAAAGAAACGACCGAGACGACGTCCAAATGTAAGATGGGTAGATGAAATCAAGCGTTTTTCAGGAGCTACATGGATGAGGATATCAGCAGACCGAGATATGTGGAAAGAAAAGGGGGAGGCCTTCATCCAGCAGTGGATAGAAAATGGCTGAATATGATGATGATGATGATGATATAATTATAATTAGTATAATTTTAATAGTCTTTCGTTGAGAGTAAAAATTTACTAATGTGTATGTCACCTTCAGAACCCAGGGGATACAAGTGACGAATAGAAAATTCTAGGTAATCAACCCGAAGTATGTGACACGAAACTGTCATATTTTGTACATGAACATATTAAGGTCAAAGGTGTCTTTGTACAATATGTGACAGTCTTGTGTCACATATATTTCGAGTTCTATACAAAAAAAAATACCTCGAGCTTTTGTATTCATCAATATTACTTGTATCCCTTGGCTATGTATTATTCAAATTGTTTTGCGTATTGTCAGTGCATCTCACAATTTCTCTTGATCCAACGGTACAATCGTAAATGGAGACCTTGAATATACTTAAATTTAATAGAATAAATTTTCAGGTAGTTCATTTTTATGTAAGATAAATATTGTAATTTGTTTACCATAACAGAAGCTCTAAATTGTTGTTTTACAAAGCCTAAATGTAGAGTTATGTTAGGTAACAAGGGTTTGAATACGACATTATTTTCTAAACTTGTAACTAAATTATATAAAGTGTAGACTTGGTAAATGTCACCGTATTTAAGTTAAAACACCTAAATGACTTGACACTATTATCGTTCTATGATTTCAACCGTCTTTCGTAAGAAGTAGAATATAAATGATATAAACTTTCTTGCATTATGTCAGAACATTTAGTAACTCATTAAGACCACATGCAGAGACCGTGTTTTGTCCATTTTATTGATTGTGCTGGAGAGCGTTTTAAAAGTTCATAATCACTGTTACGTAAACCAGAACATCAAATAAATATTTGCTGTGATAGACGGATTATGCATATTCACTTACTTAATAATATTTAAAAGCGCTTCAAGGAGCAAACAGATGGCTCTCTTATCAAATTAAAAAAAAAAGTTGATCATTCTGTGTGGTCTACATACATAATTTTTCTTGTTCCAATACCAACGGTTATGGTTCACAGTGAATGTGCTTGTATTTAATAGAAAGATTTTTTGTGTAATCATTTTTTCTGTGTTGTACAAGCATTTTATAATTTTTAAAATACAAACTGGAAACTGCTGTTCCAGTTAGTCAAAAGTTGATAAGACACCTTACTACACATTACACAAGGATTTGAAAACGATGTTATGTTACAAAGTTGTATATTAACTTTAGAAAATGTAGGCGTAACACATGTAACACACGTGACGTCAATACACCAAAATAGTTACTTACTGCGTACTATTAGGTTCGTGCATAAGTTCATGCCGTTTTTACAATGCCATAATTTTATTAGTACAAAATACACTACAATAACAAGACATTGATACACTACGTCATAAATCAATAATCACTCACGCATTCACTCAGTGATGTAATCACCATCTTTGTCAATGACCGACTGACTGCCAGCATTCAGGTAGGAGTTTAATGCTTCTCCTGTAGAACTGTTGTGGTTTCGAGTTGAAGAAATCTGTTGGTCAGTTGCTAAGAGAAGCTTAATCATGAAACTCTTGTCCTGAATGTTGTTAGAGACCGGAAAAGACGATAATCAGAAGGGGATGTCTATATCTGGTGAATATGGAGGGTGAGGTCAATAATATGATTGGATATTAGCCTAACAGTGTTTCATAGAAACTACAGATACGGAGATAGACTATTATTCAAACTTTTGCCTTATGTCAGTATCTTTAATATACCAGTTTTCTTGTTCCAATGGTACGAATGCAGAAGCTACTCCGAATATGACCGAATTTTAACGGAGTGTAGGTGACTCAATGGTAGAGTGTTGGCTTAGCATTAGGGAGATCGCTAAAGGCCATAAATAAAATTCAAATTAGAAAATGACTGTATTTAATAAAATGATTTTTCACGTACTTGGTTATTGTCTGAAATAATAATTAGTAAATAATTTTCAAAATAAATTCTGGAAATTGTAGTTGAATTTAGTCAAAATGTTCATTGGGAACATTAGCATACTGGAAACTACATGATTTTGCAAAATTGTATCTAAACAATATAAAGTATGGACGAGGTATTTTTAAACAAAGGATTTCAGCAATATATAAACAAAAGAAGTGAGCGCTGCGATTCTACTGCCAATCGTGAAGCCTCTAAAGGTCCCTTCATAGCTTGTCAAGATGGTAGTGTATTTGGTACATGCTGTCAATTTTGTTTTTGTGACGTCATTCAGCTTGGTCATTTCCTTTTAGAAAATGACATCACAGTCTGGTTGGTTGGAGTTTTGCTCGAGTTCCTCTTGAGAGCGAGTTTTTGTGCGGTTGCAACTCTTCTGGAAATTTCTCCCCGCCTTTCTAATTTCAAAGGCTGTGATTCGGAGATTGTTTCCAAAGTCCTCATTTAAATACTCATTTTTATTATTATTATTATTGCCATACATTTATCTTCATTAAGATTTTGCTGGATAATTATTTTCATGTACATGGCGGCATGATTTTTTTCTCCTTGTGACTACTTTTGCTGCCCCGTTGCGGTGTTGTACTGGCGGGTAGAACGTGATACAAGATGACATCGGATGACTGTGATGTCAGTGTGGATCCTGAGTGTATATTCTACTAAAAGGAGGGGTTACATTTATAGTACATAGTTCTTCGCAGCGAAGAAACATATATTAAGACTTTTAAAGTGTCTGAACTTAATATTTTTCCTGCAATTTCACACTACGAGTGAGTAAAACAGTACACCCCTCCATTTCGCTCTTTGTATTCGGAAGATACTTCTAGTTTATTGAAGTTAATTCTATTTTAAAGACTACTACAGTAAGTTCCAATTATCCAGTGTGACATACAAGTTAAATAATTTCATATATAAACTTTGTTGTGTGATTGCATAAAGATTTTTCAACTAACTACATCTATTTTCATAAAACTTTGTGAGTTAGCAATACTTCAATCTACAAACCTCTCCAGATATGTCAAAATTCATTGGAATGAATAAGTTATTTTTATATTTTGGATATTTAACCCAGTGTACATGTGAAATCTTGCTTAAAGCAGTATCCTCAACTACCGACCTTTCGCCAGACATGCCTATGTCTTTAAGAGTGGACCAGCTTTTCTATTGGTGTGTAAGTCAATTTCTAACCGTTGTTCCTGTGAAACTTTGTGCAAATGTCATATTCAAGCTACACATATTTGAGCCTGACTTGCCTAAGTCAAAAGGTGAAATATAATGCATATGAGGGTTACAACTAAGCATGTGAATTGGAGAACGAAGGTGACTTCATGTAACGAATGTGCTATACTACCAATGCATACAACTTCACAGTGCTGAGCTACATAAGTTCGATCCCCGGTTAGCACTGAAGTGATGTTCTAATTTGTTAGCCGTAAGTTTTCCTTCTCGTTCAAAATGAGAGTTTCCAGCTGTGTATGTTTGCAGCCAACAAGTGTCAATGTGTTGTCATCAAAGTTTTCTCTCAACAAATCAGGAAATAATTCCATGACAAGGTGAAGTTATCGGCTTCACCATCATAGTGAAATACTTCCCGACAGTGACCATAACAAATTGCAACGCTGCTATGATGAAGAGATTTCCACATGCTTCATACGAAGTAGGCTAGCTTATAGGAAAACAAGATGCAGTGTTAGAGATATTTTGGGTTAGTTGTTGTAGTGGAATGTCAGGAAGGGTTTAAGCGAGCTCTGGGCCAGACTTCATGTTTGTCCTCCAGTAGTAATTTAAGTCTGTGGGGTGACACGGGAGCCCGAACAGGGGAAACTCCATTAACCTTTTCTTACATTTATTTAAATTCCCGTTGCGCCTATATATTTCCCCCACCCTCTCTTCCGCTCCACCTTTCCTGTTTGAGACCTGCAAGGGTAACCAGCATGTATGGTTTTCCCTGCGGCTTGAATTTTTGGGCCGTAAGGCTCAATCCAGAGGGAGGGATATACCTCAAGATTGAGAGAGCCAACAGGTATGTATGCAAATTAAAAAAATATTTTTTTCTGAAATAGGTTGACTACTGAGTTGCTATACCTGACCCGAATTACCTCTATGCCCTGTCACAGTGCTTAGTTAAAGCAAGATGTTGAAGCAAGTGAACAGATACTGTAAAGATCATAAAATGGATTTTAAAAAACTATAAGAAAACGAAATGGATGCTAATTGGCAACAAGTGGAACCACACTAGACATAAAAATTGGAAGAGAAATGTAGAATAGGTATCCAGTTTCAGGTATCTGGGGAATATCGTCACTGAGAATATGAAATGTGAAACGGACGACAATAGCAATGGCGAAAAAGAAGCTTTTCTGTGAACCGATAAAGAAAAGACGAGCGAAAGGTTGATTAAATATTCTGTATGGAGTATGGTGTTATATAGAGCCGATACGCAGACTCCATGAAAGAGTGAAGAAACCAAATTGGAGTCTTCAAACTGTGGACATGGAGGAAAGTTTAAAAATCAGCTGAACACAGAATATGCGTAATGAAGAGGTACTCAAGACATTACGTGAGTCAGACGAGCAGTATTGGAGACGATTAAGAAAAGAACTAGTTGAATCGTGTATTTTTAAAAGATCTATGTTTACTTTGCAGTGTTTTAGATAATAGCTGCACGTATTGGCACCAAAATGGAATAAAACAATCGATTACCTTAAGTTTTATAGTATCCTGAAAACTTTTAAGAGGGTTGTGGCCGGTTGCCCCACCACAAATTCTATACACTACCCTGGATGAAGTGGGGATAACAAACGGTCACCAGGGGGCCGTTCGAGTTTCAACTGGCACCACTGTCGAGAACTGCTCCACGCCACCTAGCGACAGAAAATCCCTCTCTTTAACTAGTTGCAGCCATAGTAAAAGGATGTTAGGTAAAACGGCTCGCTGAAGTAACGTGCAGTCTTATTTGCTTGTGGAGTTGTGAATGCTATACGTTTGTGAGAACTCAAATGCAATCGTAGTGTGAGAACTTATTTATAGTGTGATAACTTATTTGTAGTGTAAGAATAGCGCGCTGCAGGCATGAAGACAGTTAGTGTGATCTACTGGTGTGAGGACAGCATGTTGAAGGCATGATTGCAGACAAGACAGTTAAGTAGATATTTTAATCAACAGAACTGTTTGCAGTGCTTCGGTTCATTAACTCAATTGAATGGTGTGGTTATCCACTTTCAGATTCAGTTAATTCAATATCATCCCCTGTTTCACCTTGTACAAACGCGAATATATGTTTGTAAATATTAGCTCCACATAAATCTGCATATTTATCCTAAATATTTTTGTTCATTTCGTGTGCACTCTAATTCCGTGCGCGGGGTATTCATTCCTGGTCAGTGTGCCTCCATCCTTGTTTGCAGAGGGTGAGACTTCGAAGAGGATATTACAGGGAAAGTAGCGCTAACCAAAGGTAACACATGTCTGTCCCCTTGTACCTTGTACAACCGTCCGTGGACAATTTTACAAGGGAACGGGCACAGGGTATCAGTCAAGAATTAATCCATGAGAACACGAGATATCCATCAGGAAATTTTTCCATCAAGTGCAGTAATTAGGGATTTGGAATAACTACATCGGTATATACCTGACGAGTAGTTAGAATACTGTAGTGAGACTTAAAAGTGTTCTGTGAACAACAAAAACCCAGACAATCACTACTAAACTTACTGTCAGTCCATGATTTTTGTTTTATTAAAATATCAGTGTTATAAAGTTTAAGAGAATCTAATTTATAATGTATGTAATGAACGTTATGTTAATTTAGCAACATAAAAGGAATGCAAATAAATGAAAAATAATGACAAATAAAACTAATTACATGTAGTTTCTATATTTTTACTATTAAAAATGGCAGAGTCCCAAACATTTATTGACCAAATAACACTCACATATGGCAAAAGCGATACAATCTCCTGTCTCAGAATCAGTTTTTAACCTTCGAACCTGCTAACTTGTATATAATTAATTTCACTTAGTTATTTTCCATTTTAAAACATTTTCCTCAATTTCCCAGAAATTTGCACCTACTGCACTGATGCCCTTTCAAAAATATAGAATTGAGTTAAATCATTGACTACGCAGAGATGGTGTAGTAAAGGATGCAATTGAAAGCATGGCTGAAGAAAAACGAAGGAGAGGAAGAAAATGAATCCAATTTCCTTGGCAATTGGTACAAAACTGACAATGTTGTTGATGATGAGGATGATGAGCCTATGTTAGTGTTCTTCTTTTGTTACTAGGCTTCGGATTTAGAGGTTCTAAACAGTTCAAATTAGGGTTTTAGAAAGTTCATTTTAGGATTTTATAGGTTTTTAAAAAAGTTGTTTAGGATTTTATGTTTTGTATTACAGAAAAGGATATTTTAGCCCTACTTTTGCTTACATTTTAACTCTTTGTTTATTATGCACTTCAAAACTTCTCTTTTAACACATTTGAAGCTAACCAATCTTGTACGGAATAAAAATACTAATCAGACTTCCCTTACATGGAATTGTTCCTGATAGTTAAAATCTGGTAAAGCATAAACATAGACTGTTTATTACTTTACTTTTCTAGAACTGCAATGAACCTAATATATTTTATTTAAAAAATCTATATTTGAAATCTTTTCAACACAAACATTACTTCACTATCCTTGAAGTACACTAAGGAAGAAAATATTTTTAGTCATTGTTTCCAGTACTTTTCACGTTACTGTGTAGCACAAACAAAGGATTCACTTCACTTTCTGGAGTGGCACTACATAACAAAATATTTTGAAAAATTCTCTTAAATCCCTACAAACTGCGTTCTGCATCATATGATGTAAGATGAACATATTTCATACTGGCTATTTAGGCTACAAAAGCAAATTTAGGATATTTTAGGTCCTAACTCTCAAATTAGGACATTTTAGGTCCTATAAAATTATTATCCTTCGGATCCTAGCAACTTAAAATGTAAAGAAAACACGAAATTTCTCCATTAACTATGCAGGAATAAAACAGGATCAAACCTAAGAATCGGAAGCCTATTTATTACATTCAATATTTCCCACTGGTACTCTTAAAGGCCAACACTGAATTGTGATGTTAACTTAACAATAAATAACAACTAAACCTGGCCTAGCTATGGTTCATTACAAACGAGGACCCAGTGTAGCAAACGCACCGGAGAGAAAAGCACAAGTACGATCACAAAAGGATTGACGGCAGTGTTCAGTGTTGGAGGGTGGAGTTAGCTAGATTAATTTTTACAGACATTGCACAAAGACTGATCATCATTTTCATATCACCTCCAGCACATCAACATCCAAAAGCACCGAAGACAGGAAAACGCCAGTTACCAACTGTCGTCATGCAAACCTCATTCACAGTCACATCAAAATCATCATCACTAGGTAGAATACCTAAACACGGACCTAGCACCGATCAACTGTCATAAACTAACTCATGTTCACGCACACTACTATCACGTCATTCAGGCAACGGCAAGTCACCGCCAAGTAAAAGATCACATATGCTCAGCGCTTCAGATTCCGATTCAGATCAAGAACAGCTAATGAAAATCACATCTTCTGAACAGCTAACAATTTTAAAATATCCTCTTCACTCTTCTTTATTTGACACCAGGTTTCAAACGCCAAAACAGCTCTTTGGACGATTAATGAAATACGTTCCACGAGAAGCTATTCACTAGATCATACTGACACGAAACGGAATAATGATCAAATCGCCTTATAGTACACTAGTTAACTAGCTTTGAAATATTTGGTAAAGATGCTAAACTTACTTCTTTATCTTCTAGAACCATGTGTGTGCAACTACCTCCTAGACGAGCTCCACAATTATCTGTAGTCATTAGGAAGTCACCTAGACATCACAGACGAAGATGCAGAAGCAGAATTGAGAGAGGAGATCCACACTATCACGAAATGCTTACGAATAAAAACAAAAGAAGGCACTAACAGTTACATTATCCGTGTGTTCACTCCACACCAACTTATCATACATAGATCTACTATTAAAACCCGGTGCATACACTCAAATAAATAATATGGTTTGAGTAACCATAAAATCCTGTTTATCATAGTAGAAATTGGGACAGCAATACTATGGATCGCAAATACAAAACAAATCTAGCTAATTACAATATTGTGAACAATATTTTATGGTAAAATTTCTGTTTCAAGTTAAATTAGCATGATGTGTTAGTATTATACCTAAAATTTCTGTTTCAAGTTAAATTAGCATGATGTGTTAGTATTATACCTAATTATACAGCAATGCATAGTTGAATTACGAATGGGGGGAATTATGTATGAACATACTATATAATTATAACAACTGTATTGTTAGAAATTGACCTAGGGTACCATGCAGTATTGCCGAGACACATATAGTTTCAACGAGAATGTAGTGTTGTTGCTGTTGTTACGATATATGTATTACTGAATGGCTTCAGTACACGGGGGAATCTATTTCAATATAACATCGCTTTAATAGAAAATTAAAGTTTCTTGTCTGGCTAGCGAGCGAATATTGTAAATTTTCCTTAGCTTAACAATAAACGAGGGATGGACTCCTAGCTAACCCTAGCTACTTTCGTCCTGAGTAAAATTGGCTGTTTTTGTCAATGGTTTTCGTAGTAATAAAGGGTAAGAACGTAGGTAGGATTGGAGGTGTAGTTTCGTATAAAAGTTGGTCAGGAAGATTCATTGCTATGTATTCCAACCACTCGTCCTGCATCACCAGAGAGGCACTCAAGTCAGTTTCGTTCTAAATTTTATATGTACTTTTACTGTTTTTGTTTTTTATATGTTAAGTATCTATTGAATTGAGAAATTCTTGGCATGTGATTCGATGAAATCTTGGAAAGCTTAACTTGTTTACGTCTATGTGATGAGTTAGAATTTTGTTATACTGTGCTTTAGAGAAATATTTCTTTTTCTGTTCTTTTAGAATATCATTGAGTGGAATCAAACCTGAAGTCCTATACAGAATCTCAATGTTATCGTTCCAAGGCCTGAAAGCAAATCTAATGGAATGTCTTTCAATTTTCAGGAGAGGTTCGGCATTTGTTTCGGAATTATAGAGTTGGTATCCATATGAAATAATAGCTCTGATTATCGATTTGTCTAAATATATTTTTATATCCACCGAAAGATTGTCCTTGCAGAAGATTGATCGTAATGAACAACGTGTTGGCAGACCTTTCTTGCGTAAGTTGAAGATGTGTTTCTTGAATATCATCCTTTCATCGAAAGTTACTCCCTGATATTTAGTGAATTTGGTAGATTTAATCCTAATGTTATTTATGGTCAAGTATTTATTTTTGTCACGAACAGTATTGCGTCCTGGGGAATAGAAGAGTATAAATTGGGTCTTGTTCTCTTTTAGCGTCAATGCACCATTGGACAAATTGTTCAGTGATTGTTTCTAAATTACTGATTACTTCTTTAGAGGATTTGGCAGTGGACCAGTATGCAGTCAGTATCGTCTGCGAATAGACCTAATGTTGTGCAGTTATCTATCGGAAGTGGAGTGTCATTTACATATATTAAGTAAAGGATGGGTCTCATAGCTGCTCCTTGCGGTACTCCTTTTTTAATGTGAATGACCTTACTGAGGTCTGTATTTGTCTTGATTTGGATGGTCTTGTCTTTCGAAAAGTTGGCTATCCATCTAATATATGTGGTGGATAATTGTAGTTTATGTAATTTGAATAGAAGGCCATCTGCCAAACGGTATCGAAAGGACTAGTCAGATCCATGAATGCAGCGCCAACTCTGTATATTCTAATTAATTCACATTGTATGTCTATGGTAATTCTAAGCAATTGATCAATGGTAGAAATTCCGCTTCTGAATCCTGCCTGATTTGGAGAAAGTTGGTCAGTTTCTTCTAAATATTTAGATAGTCGTTGGGCTAGGATTGTTTCGCAGATTTTTGTAATTGTGTTTGTCAAAGTTACAGGGCGTTAATTATCTGAGTTTGAAGAGCTTTTGTTTGGTTTAGGAATTAGTATGGTGAATGCTTCTTTCCAATGAATTGGAACAAATCCAGTTTTGAGCGTTGAATTGTTAGCGCGGCCAGAATAGAAAGTAAGGATTTAGGAGATTTTGATAGAATTATGTACAGTATATCATCAGGTCCGTGGGAAGTATTTTTCTTCTTCTTTAGAGCACATAGAATTTCATCAGGAATAATGTATTTCAGTAAGATATCTAAGTTGCCCAGATGGACATCATTTCTGTCGAACAAGGTGACATCCTCATTATGTGAAATTATAATTTGTCTAATTAAATTGGAAGTTTGGATGACTTCTGTTTGAACTACATTAACATTGCCGAAAACATACTCACTATACTTGTTGTTATATTTTTTATAAAAAATGTCGAGCAAGATGTCTTTTGAGGTGATTTCTATATTGTCTATTTTATGTGGAATTATTTGTGCTTTGATTTTCTCTTTCTTCTTCTATTGATCATCTTCCAGAAAGATTGTGGGTTGTGTCTATATGATTCAGGAAGATTAGAAATTGGTAAGTTCTCTGAACTTACCAATTTCAGTTCTCATTTCTTTGTGAAGTTTAATTATGTGAGTTTTTAGAAGTTTGTTTCGTTGTCTGTAGTAACGCCTTGTAAGAGCCCTTTTAAGTCTTATTAAGATAATAATGTTAATTGGAAGTTGTTCGGTACCAGGAATGTACTTGCTCATGGGTACTGATTCGTTGGCAGCCTGTTTGAATAAAGTAACTATATCCTGTCACTGTATCTGCAGGAGCTTCATAGGAGAAAAGTTGCTGGTTGGTGAAGGTATTAATTATTGTTTCATATTTTGCCCAATCTGCTTTTTTGTAGTTTCTGTTAGTAGACGTGAGATTTTTTCTGTCAATATCAATATTAAAAGGCACGTAAATTTCACTGTGGTCGGATGGAAGACTTTTGTTAACTTTGAAATTTGAGAGTTTACTCATCATAGGAGGTGAAAGCAATATTTTGTCTGGAGCATTGACAGTACGAGTTGGTCTAACCTGGTAATTGGTCCAATCGAGAAGGTAATTGAAAAGGGCTTTGCCATTGTCATCAGAGACTCTATCCCCAAGCATATTGTATTGGCTGCTAATGTCGGCCACAACTATTAATTTTTTTAATTGTTCAAGATGTTTAGAAAGAGGGAAACTGAGTTTTGTATCTCTTCTTGGGTGAGAATACAAAGTTGTAATGAATAAGGTTGTAGTTTTAGTTTTTATTGAGATGAGTAGTGAAGAAGAATTAGTATCCCGCAATCCATCTGCCAAATCAATCTCTTAACAATAAATAGAGTCTTCCACCAAGATATTCGTGCCCATTGAGGCTTCTTTTCTGTCCTTTCGATATATTTTATAGCCAGGAGGATTTAAGTAGTTTTGTTTCATTTATTATAATTACATGGATCCCGCATCTTTAGCAATTTCTAGTGTTTCTTGTAGTTTTTTTTTACGTATATCGTTAATATTAATGAATAGAAGTTTAAAGGATTTGATGGAAACAGTGGAGGCTGATTGCTTATCTTTATGATTCACCATCAATATTTACTATGTTTTCGTCTTGATTTAAATGCAATTTATTGTTGTTTGTTTTTTGCTTTTTAATGAACTCTTCATTCCCAACGACCATAAGTAGACTTTAAGATATTCAGTCTACATTCCAGTAGTTCTTCAGAGACTGTCTTTATTGCATTGCTTAACCTAGGGAAGTTATTGTGAGGGAGTGTCATGGCCAAGACAGTGGACACCCATTTGAGTATTAGTTTGTTCGCTTATTGCTTTGATTAATGTCTGTTCTATTGTAGAAGCAGGGGTATTATTCTGAACTGAATCATCTATATCCTCGGTATTGTTTTTTCTTTCGTTTGATAAGATCTGCAAAATGTGTTGGTGGTTTGTTGTTAGCTGATCTGTAAACTTTCTCCGAAGAAATAGGAATACCTTGCTTAGGTCTTTGTGGACAAGCGGAAGAACCAGTTCTATCTCCTTCTTTTTTGCAAGTTGGTCAGAAGTTAATTTATACTTGACACTTTATACTTTGATGAGAATTTCCTCATTTGAAACATGTTTGTATTTTATTACATGGTTTAACGATATGATACTGTAAGCATGTCTTGCAAGGCAACGGTCTACCTGCAGTTTTAGATTCTTCTACTCCATACCTAATGTATCAAATAGTTTTCCCATTTGTTATTAGTCTACTAACAAGATTAGGGGCCTTCGTGAACACTCTCACCAGAGGAAGTGGGCCATTGTCATTTTTGTATTCTGGTGATGTTTGTGATTGGAAAATTTTCATCCAATAGATATTTCTTTAATTCGTCCATTTGCATGGTGGTAGGAATTCCCCTGATCACACATGTAAAGGTATTTTGAGAAGAGACTTTGATAGTTTCTTTTCTATTCTAATCGAAAATACGGAATTTAGCTTTTGGACCAAACTCGCTTTCTCTAAAGGTATTTACAAACCGCTCTTTACTATTTTTATCTTTGAAATATAACTTAATTCCATAGAGTCTTTATGTTGGGTAAGCCAACAGGCCTATGTTTGTAAGATGACTATTAATTTTTTTGCGTAAGGTGATTGAATGAGTAAAGTCGTTTTGCAGATTATTAATGACTACAACATATTTCTGTTGTTTACTTGTTTAATCTAGGACTTTGTTTTGTTGATTAGTATTCGTACTATTCTTATCTTCTGAGTCCTCTATCATAGAAATCTTATCATAACTTTCTTTAATTTGTTCTGACTGATAGTCTGTTCTACAGAAGGAATTTAAGGACTACTTATTTGTTTTGTTCACTTATCATTTGTGCGTAGTGACATATTTTGCAGTGAATTGTTTGAATTTGAGACTGGAGTTTCATTGTTAGCTAGATTTAATGGATAATGTACATGGATTAGGAGAGGGAACTTCTTATTCATATGAAGAAACCTCATCTTCGTAGACAGGTTCCAGCTCCCTGTTTTCTTCTTTTTTAGCCACTGGAAACATTTTTTGGGGGGTTGGCGCATGTTTTTTGAAGGTTGTTCCTTTGTTTGTAGTTTTTTCTTGGTTTCTTTCTTTAAGGTAGTGTTGGTTTGTACAGGAGCAGTTCATCTGCTGCCTCTCTTTGAAGTACCCTTGGCTCTGGAACTGCTGGGCTCTTCTTTAGGAGACTTCTTACTCTTACTCTTACTCATTTTGGTGAGTGGTGAAGGTAAGGGAAAGGAATGGGTTTTGTATTGAGTGACCGTCAGCCCGTCAATTGAGGTCTATTGTCAGTACAGTCAATAGATACCATTCCCCAGTCAGAAGAAGGCACCGTCCCTCACCTGTAGCTGTCACCAAGGGTTGTCTGTCGTCTAGCCCAAAACCTCACCGTGGGTGAAGACGAGGACCATCCGGTGATGGAACCGCTCCCCTCCCGACCAGTATGGAATGAACGAGGTTTCTATATCCAAGGTAACAAGATATAACGTGATGGACAAGTAATGCTTTTTGTTGGTTGCAATCGGTATCCTTTTTTAAAGTATCCTATTCAGGATATCTAACCTGTCACTAATAACGGCCTTCGGTAAAGTTACGAAATCTTTCCGAGAAACTTTTTATGTTTCCTATCTACTCATTTTCGTGGCTACACGACTTCGAATTCTTAATCGTATTTAATTTTCGGATGATCGTAATTTGTTTGGCTTAAACCTGGGTATCACCATTAGTATACAACTATTACATTATACATTTTGGTAGTGTAAACTTTAGTAAATACATGATGACTGAAACATTTTCCATGGCATTCGAGGATAATATAATATGTACTATGACAGCAATAAAACTCATGTCATAATATGACGTGAGGCCATAACAAATTCTTCGTCAGCCTTAGCCACATTCTTCTAATTTCTCTAGATTCGAGCAAACAACATGACTTCCAACCACACAGTGTTCCACGTAGCCGTATTGTTCTACTGACTATATACTTCCTTCTTTTTCTGAGCAGGTGCATCCAGCCAACTATACAGTATTACTCCAACAGCAATAAATATATTGTCAAAATTGTAGGTCATGAAGGAATATCGTTCAATCAACCATACATATGATTTTCCCAACAATGTAAAATTTAGTTATAATTGTTTAGGAATCACAACGAAACAACAACACTGAAAATCAAAGTACACCTCAATTGCACATAAAGTTCACAATATGTCCCGAAAAAAGTTCACAATATGTTCCAGTTTTAGTATGAAATTTTCGTGAAATTAATATGAACTACGCCACATTTTAGTGCATAATATAAGCATTTCTGGTGCGCCGATACACAATTTATACACAAAAAGTTTATTTAAAATTGGCAAATGTACTAAAAGTGATCTCAAAACGAAGTATAGATAATATGAACTTCAGCAAATATGAACTTAATGTGTACCGTGGGCCAGAAGCTAATAAAAAGACACATTGAGCACACTAAAAACTCACTTTTTTTTCAGTGGGTTCACATAAAGTTCACATGCGTTCACGTAAATTTCTTTTTGGGTGAAGTTTTTGTGTTAGGAGATTTTTCGGTGAATACTTCATATAGGCAACTTAGCACAAGGGTATCGTTAACGTAGCACAATTATGGTTAATTTTCTGTGTGCATCTATAGACAGAAATACAGAATGTAACCACCATTACTCTTAAGCGATGAAAAATGTCAATCATTCCACAGATGAATGCAAGAGCCTAGATGTGGATATTGCACCGGAAACCATGACACTAGAGTCTGCACCAACCTAGTAAATCCAATGTCAGTGCAACGAATAGCATCCCACTTTCTCGTACAAATGCAAGGACCGCTCACAATCCGATCCAGACTCTAATTTCCGAGTAGTATCTCTCCGCTTCCTTCAACCCACAGAGCCTTCCAACAATCCATCTATCCATCCTCCTCCGACTATCGAACAAGTTACCTCTTTCCTAACACTAACCTTTCAAGATCTCTATCCTTTCCAAAGAAACGCAGTTCTACACCAAATCATGCTTCCAGCTAAAGAAATCTTTAAAATCTCCAGGCAACATTCTCAGGTCCCTATGTATATTCTTCTCCATTAAGCCTATACCAATCCTGAGTAAATTACGCTAAATGTCTCATCATCATTCATTTATCATTCACTCTTCTTACGCATCACCGCACAGTATTCATAATTGTTACATGTAGGGTTGATCTGTTTTCCACCAATACCTAGGTGAGAAGATAAATCATCCATTCGTCTCTTGTGTGCCAAAGTGTTGTGATGTATTGTTGCATCTTCACGTTCATCTTCCATTCCATATACTTCAATGTCTTACAACCTAATTAATGATTATAAGCCCAATGCTTATAACAACCAGATTAGTTAATCTTGATACCACCTACCAATCCTGAAATTCTCATATGTTTATCCTTCCTTCCCAGGCCTGAATAGAGGGCTTAACTCTCGAAGCGTGTGCTGGCACACTTGTGAACCGGTAAAAAAACCTTGAATAATTGAAGTTGGTAACGTTTTTGAGTATTCAGACTTAGAATTTCAGGTTTACATAAGTATGATATGGTATCTTTAATGAATATTAGTTAAGCAAAAAATATATCAGTGTTCATGTATATTAAGAATGTGGTTTGACATATTTGATTAAATTTTAGAAACCCTTTGATCGAGAAATATTATGAATAATGCGAATATTTATTAATTACGCTCCATTATGTTGTATTTGAATAAAATAACATTCTTTCCTGACAAAGAATGTTTAAAATATTCTGAAAACATGGCTCTGACTTTTTACATTTTCATTTTATATACAGTAGTACATTGTTATCAAAAGAATCTTAAATATAACATAAATTATATGTAATATTTAATTAGGTCGATAAGAAATGTTTAATATTATTTTTAAATGTGTGGAATTATTTGATACGGTATTTAATGAACATGAACATGACTCAGGCGGTAGCGCGTCTGACTAAGAATCGGGCGACCCGGACTCAAATACCAACCAGGACGCTGGATATTTTTGTCGCAGTATTCCTATGCCTAGCGCTCTGAGGTTCACCCAGCCTCCTATCAAATTGAGTACTAGTGTGTCCCTGATACTCCTGAGCACTTTGGGAAGGTAAAGGCGGTCGAGCGTAGGACTGACCACTCCATCTCAATTCATAAATCTCATTCATAGGTCAAGAATATGTGGAGCGCTACCTCCACATTCTCCGTGCGCTGTTTACGGCACGTGCGTATTGCACGGGGGATAACTTTACCTTTACCTGTTCCCTATTTACCGTATTGAACAGGGATTAAAAGCAGTTCAAGAAAGCTATTCGTTAAACCTTTTTCTCTTTTCCCGTATGTGCCCAACTCATACTGAAGCTGAAAACTGAGAACTTGCAATAACAAAAGCAATTACGTGGTGCTCTCTGTGGATTATTGCCGATAACAGCAAATAATGACGTTTTTCTAAAACATTACGGTATACATCAAGGATCTTTCCCAAAACAGTGAAAGAATCTTTGGAGCGAGCTTGTAAGAACGAGGTCTACAATATTTATCAACCGGGTTGAATCTAGTTGATCTGTTCAAACGGGTTGAAATTTGATGCAATGTCTCCCTTCGTTGGGTGATCATTAATGCTAGGATTTATGGGCACTAAAAATGCGAAAAGGCAGGCAAAAGGGCAATAATATAAGTATAAAAGGCAATAAAATAGGCACCAAAAGCTGAAATAGGCAGTTAAATAGGCTGTTACATTTTTCGTTTTCTCAAATGTAGACAGTGATTTGCAAACAATAAACATATATAATTGCTACTTATGTACTCTACCTCGAAATTTGTTTTAAATGAACTGAGAAAATAAAAATGAAGAGTGACAAAAAATACTGCACATTCTTATTGGGCAGAAGTATTGATAGGAATTGTCTACTGAATTATATATATATTTGGACAAGTTTAAGAAAGAGGAAAAACAGACTGTATCACCCGTAAAACAAGGCCCGTTTTGAAATCTCTTGCTCTTTTTTGATAATTTGGATGTCTTAGATAGATTGTTATAGAAATAACTACCACTCAATACACCTGAAAGGTAACAGGTAACGAAAGAATGACGACTACGTAAATTCTTAGCAAAAAAAAATATTTGGACAGCCCGATACTACTCTTGAAAGAAATGTTCTAGATATCATTTTGTGTACAAGAGCAGTCTGCGTAGTGTACTGAAGCAATCCACACCGTCAGGCATAAAGAAGCAGCATGGGGAACAAAGTGAGTGGAATAACATTCGAAAAACAAACTCTAATTTTAAATTACGTGCGGAAGATAAACGGTACTGAAACACAGCCAAGCTTGTTGGAAAGCCATGCTCTACCGTTGGATGCATCATAAAGAAACATAAAACAGAACAATTATTGTGGAATAGAGTCCATTCTGGCCAATCAAGGAAATTAACTGCCCGGAATGAAACCTATATTATTCATTCTGTGAACAAAACTCAAAGAATTAGTGCTAAAGATTTGGCTACTTCATTCGCCCTGGACATGTAAGTTAATTTTACACCACAAACAATCCAAAATTCATTGACAAAAATGGAATTCAGAGGATGTGTATCCAGGGTATGAATATTGTCCACTCTAATAGTAATTACACAACCCCAAATCATAACAGACCCCCCCAACATTTTTAACAGTTGGAGCAAAATTCTGCTTTCTGAACGTCCATTCTTCTTTCGCCACACGTCCTGATATCCATCACTTCAGTACAAGTGTATCTTAATCTCATCCTAGAACAAAACCTTTCTCCAAGATCCCAGGCACTCATATTGATATTTCTTGAAAAATTATAGCTTCTTTCTACTTTCTTCTCATACGTATGTTTTGTTCTTGACTACACATCTTCTGAATTCCAATTTTTTCAGTGAATTTTGGATTGTTTGTGGTGTAACATTAACTTGTATGTACTGGGCGAGTGAAGTAGCCAAATCTTTAGCACTAATTCTTTGAGTTTTGTTCACAGAATGAAGCATGTAAGTTTCATTCCTTGGTTGGCCAGAATGGACTTTATTCCACAATAATTGTTCTGTTTTATGTTTCTTTATGATGTACCCAACGGTAGATCATGGCTTTCCAACAAGCTTGGCTGTGTCTCAGTACCTTTTATCTTCCGCACGTAATTTGAAATTAGAGTGTGTTTTTCGAATGTTATTCCACTCACTTTGTTTCCCATACTGCTTCACAACTGACGCGGTGTGGATTGCTTCACTATACTACGCAGATTCCTCTTGTTCACAAAATGATATCTAGAACATTTCTTTCGAGAGTAGTATTGGGTTTGTCCAAATACATTTCTTGCCATGAATTTACGTAGTCTTCACTCTTTCGTTGTGTGTTACCTTACAGATGTATCGAATGGTAGTTACTTCTATAAAGTATTCTATCTAAGACATCCAAATTATCATAAAAGAGCAAGAAAATTCGAAACTGGCCACGTTTTACGGGTGATATCGTCTGTTTTTCCTGTTTGTTGAACTTGTCCATTTTTTTTTTTTTTACGCACTGAATATCTATTCTACTGTTTCTTTCACATAAAAAAAATTGCTAGGTTTAGAGAGAAGGGGCGTGATTCAGCCAGTTAAAAGACAGCGTGAATAAATTAATGACAAATATGAATTAACAATAATAATAATATTAGTATTAAATTATAAATTATTATAAAAATATATATTAAGTGAAGTTAAATTCATCTTAAAGAATCAATGTGTGAACACCATCATTGCATATTTATCCCCTCCTGCACTGCTTGAATATT
This sequence comes from Lepisma saccharinum, assembly GCA_022664845.1. Classification (NCBI taxonomy): domain Eukaryota; kingdom Metazoa; phylum Arthropoda; class Insecta; order Zygentoma; family Lepismatidae; genus Lepisma; species Lepisma saccharinum. Next base: position 29,255 of record JAGDQP010002437.1, read on the forward strand.
TTTGGAAACTGAAGGGTTTCTGATTTTTGTTAGCAACGTTCCATTCCTGATTATTATAGAAACATTCCTGACTTTTTCCAGGCAACTGGCGAAAAGTTTAACAGTGTGGACGCCCACGTTGTTGCTGGTGATATTTCTGTTACATCCTTCTTCAGCTGTTCAATCAAATACGAAAGCATTGGAAACTTGGGAAATTGTGTCCCCCATGTTTCTGGCATCTACAATCTCTTCGACTCCCACACCAATTTTAAATGCTACTATTGTAAACTGGCTGCGGTCATATCCAGCACAAGAAGAATCCAAAATCATCCAGTGTACACTGTAAAACAAAGTTGATCGCTTATGGATTTTCTACATTTTGTGCACAAGATGTCCTGATAAACTTCAGAATATTAATTTTTGTATTAAAATTTTGTATTCACAGTTACTTTTGTATTCAACTATTGTATTGACGTTAACTTTTGTACTAACATTTTGTATTTACGTTATTTCTTATATTAATTTCTTTATTGATACTAATTTGTGTAATAAAATTTTATGTTCATACTTAATTTTTTATTAAAATTTTATTGATACTAATGTTTGTATTGCTATTCCGTCATTCGCAGTCGTGTTTGGTACAAGTTCGGTCGCAATGTATCACTCAACTTGAAGGGCAAAGTGTCCATGGTATTTTCAATTGAATACTTTAACCATATCCATGGCCTAGTTTTCGTTCAATACCGCTCAATACTTATTTCTTTCTTAAATAGAAAAATCACGAGATTGTTTAAAGTCTCAAAAAATACGAAGGAAAACACTCGCTGAAACGGATGATACAAGGATATCACATAGACTCACGTCGAGCCCATTTTTTTTTTTTAAATATTTTGCTCATATATATATATTCATCTTTCAGTTTGATTGTCGTGCTGTATGACAATATAACATCATTGAAAAATCGCGAGAAAAGCAGTAACAATCTGACACACGCCACTCCTGACAAAACACACAAGTAACGCACGACGATTTCTGATTAACTGGTCAATTCTGTGGGCAAAGCCAAAAAGGGACTTTGGAAGTGGGATCTACCAAAGTTCAAAATAAGAAGTGGAATTAAAAATATTACGCCTGTATTATTTTGGTACAATTGCGACGGACGGAGGGTTAAAACTGTGTACTCACACTAACTTTTTGTATAATTTCCTATTTTGTATTCTCCTTATAAACTCCGGCACATTAACTTTGGCACAAAGCTAGAATCCTGGCAGAATTACTGAGTTCTTTATAACACGTTTGATTAACCATAAGGTTGCCACAAAGACCACCTGGGTCTTACACTCGTTCCGTCAAATTTTGTTATTTTTTCTGGGCTACTCGCTTATTGAAAAGTGTTTGAAAATATATATTGAGTGTCCTCTGACAGTGATTAAAAGTGTACAAAAAGTGTATTTTTTTTTAATAATGCACCAAGTCATAGTTAAAAACATTCGAAATTTAGATCTGGAGAAGAATGAAAAACTGAACAGCAAAAGTATATACGAGAAACTACGAGAAAAAGTAGCTGATCGTGAGAAACGAACATTACTAAGAAAAGAACTTAAAAAAGAGATTAGTTATCACATTGTCATTGTAAAGACTATGCACCGAAGGATAAAATTTAACGTGTGGTTGAAGAAGAAAGGGAAAGTAGAGGAAGGTAACGTTTTGACAGGAAAAGCAAGACAAATATTATGCTAAAAGATAAGGAAAATAGCGAGATTGCAATAAATGGTGATGGTTAAATTTATTTCAAATGACCTGTTCGTACCAAGAAAACACTAACATGATGAAAAGGTAAGTACTCCCGCTTATCCTAGTGGGCATTATATTCTTTTGTTTTCTGTCGGAGTGAATCCAGTTTCGACTTCAAGCCGGGGTTCATCAATTTTCGGTATTCATCTATCGTCATGAGTACAATTCGTTAATTACTTAATAAAAAGAACCAGATTTCAATACCAGAAAAAGAGGTAACGGAAGTTGATGTTCTGACTATACAACTCTAATGCACGAATATATTAATATTTTGTCACGTATATGTTGTGTTATACTGTGTATATAAAACATGAACTCGACTTCGTTTTTAGGTCTATTGATAGCTAAGCTATAGCGCAAAAGGAACCTATTATTCTCGCTCACGGTGCTCGTGTCCAAAACTTCGTGATTGGTGGAGTGACTCAGGTTCCATCTGCCGGATAGTCTGGGTATTATCTTCTTTACCAGATCATTTGCTTTCCAGATCTACCACTAGATGGCTGTCTCTGTAGTTCGGTTTGTAATTATGCTAGAGACTTCGAATAAACGTTTTTTTTTTAATTATGCATATTGAGGCCTTGTATCCATATTTAATTTAATTAAAACAAGCTGACAAGGCTATCACACTTTATTTTCCTCAGACGACTCATTGTTAGAACATTGAAACTGTTACGCTTGCTGTGTGTGTGTTTTTTTTAAATAAAGTTAAATGTGATAGTCTTGTCAGCCTGTTTTAATTAAATTTTCAATTATGCTAGGGACTTGTAATTTAAAAATTGTCAAAGTGTACGTGCAGGAACAAAAGAAACTTGTCGGGGGAACCTTACCCCCCATGTACTTACATGAAAATTTGCTAATAGTTGATAATAAGCTTTTCTGTAACGGGAGAGACGAAATATAATAGCGAACAATTGTGTATATGCAGAGGTAAGTTTCTTAAGGAGCGGGGGACATGGAGCTTGCCCCTGACTACTTACATCTAAATTCCGTAATAACTGAAATTGAGCGTTTCTCGATGGCGAAGTACAATAGCGAATACTAGTATATATAAACAGAGATGGGTAAAATGCTATCAAGGGGCATTTGCAATTGTTAGTAGATTCGCAGCTCTCATTTGTTTCATACGGTATAACACGATATATACCTGACACTAGATATTAGATTTTTAGTGTCACCTTGTTACATATAAATAAATAAATCACAGCCATATTCAATCCACTAGTGGATGAGGCCTCTCCCCGAAGGGAGGAGTTGGTCTACTGCTCCCACGCTGACCAGACGGGTTGGGAGAGGAGAGCCGAAGCTCTCACTGTGATCGCCACTGTCTTTTATTCACAGCAGTTCCCCAATTGTCCTCACGATGCTGGGTCAACACCGAAATTTTTGAGCCCCCACCGGGAATCGAACCCGGGACCGCTCACACTGAAGTCGAGCGCGCTCCGTGTAATATATATAAGATGAATTCTACTTCATCGAGCTGCTGTAGCTCAGTGGTAGAACGTTGGTGTAGCATTCGGGAGGTCGTGGGTTCGATCCCAGCGGTCGATCATCCTAAATGATGTTTGTCTATGTTTTTTCTTCCTCAGTCACACCAAGCAAATGCCTTGATGGCACCTTCAACATAGGCCCTGCCGACACCGTTCCGGATTGTTTCCCCTCCCCTATTCCGGCTTGAACCTTGGTTGCCTAAAGATCATAAATAAAATTCAAATTCAAATGAATTCGAATATACGTTTACCATGTTGTCATATTGTTACATATATTTCTTGTTAGTTATAATCTTGATGTATATATAAGATTAATTCGACTTCGCATCTTATATATATCACGAAATATATGTGATAACAGATATAAATATTATGTGTCACATATATTTCGTGTTATATATAAGAGAAACTCAACTTCGTTTCTTATATATAGCACGAAATATATAATACAAAATACTAATATTTTATGTTGCATTGTCACACATATTTGTGTCATATAGATATATAAGATAAACCCGAACTTATTAAATTTTTCAATGTCTCTTGCATCTCTTTGCTTCTTGAGCTCATAAAGTTAGAATTACACGTAAATGAATTCACAAAACTTATTTTTCTTCGATTGTTAATAAAGATTTGCAAAAATTGGATTTATTAATGTTTGGGTGATAACTCAGTCAGGGTTTCCGCCAGGATTTTCAGTTTGGGGGCTGTAAGTGAAGTTTTGTGCGGTTTCTATCGATTTTTCACAGCAAAAAATTAAAGTTGGGAGGGGAATATTTTCGAGACTTTGGGGGTAAACACCCCCCCACAGGGAAGGGGGTCTGGCGGAATCATTGAACTCAGTAATCATCTTATAGTAATAGAATACAACAATTAAACGTTTGAATGTTGGCAACATTGGCTCAAGAAGGTAGAACAAACTTTGCAAATGCTTCAGAGGTTTTCGGAACAAAGCAATGAGTTCATGAGAATGTCACCACTGTGTCGTAATACGATACACAACCAGTGATAATGAACAAATGACTTCGAAGCCCTTTGAGTATTTTAACAGGTTTGTTTGGTCTGGTCATTTAAAATACCACAGAGCACGCTTTTAACTAACCTACTGTCTCGTATATATTCTGCTTTTTCACGCCTTGTTTAATTAAGAGACCTACCCTCGAACTGCATGGAGATGCTTTGCTCTGTTGTCTTTTCAAGACCTTCCTCTTGAAGACAGGTGTGAACATTTAGAAATCGTTTAGATGAATGGCGCACAAGTGTGTAGAGTAATGTTTTATCAGCTTTTTTGGTATTTTACAACACATGTTTATTAAAATTTTCTTATTTTACTCTTAAGAGGTAAAACAGGACGAAATGACGCACATTTCGATAAAATCGAACTGTCTTAGAATGAAAAGGAATTTTGTTTAAATAGATATTGCGTTACCTTTAAACGTTATTGTTTTGGCGTTTGAAAAATTAAAAAAAAAAATGTTTCTTAATTTTAAAAAAGAAGAGTGTAAAGAAAATTTATTTTTGACTGCGATACTCTGTAGTGTCATGATATGAGAACGGTTTATAACAAATTAAGAGGACAGGGAAAGCAGGAATGTCCATTTTTCTTTAAAGAAATTGAGTTTTCGCTACTAATAAGCACCGGTACAAATTTAAAACCGCAAATAATTCATAAATTATGCCTTTTCTTTTTAATAAATGAGAGTAAAAGGGGATGTATGCGTATTGAGTAGATTTTAATATGCGTATTGCGAGAAATCATCTTTCCTGAACCCCCCACACTCACCCTTTTCTTACTCTTTTCTCTTCACATGTATATTGTAAAAATTTAGACTTATCATAATTGAACAGTATGGTATTCGAATGTAGTTTATGTTAGAAGCAGGAGTGGATTTTGGTTTTATTTTTTCGCCCGATCAGGGCCGAAATCCACCCCTGGCCCGGCTAAAAGGGGGTTGGTTAGAAGGGGCAAAAATAGCTTCTTGAATCAAGTATATTGTTACAATGTTTCTGTGGAAGTGCGTGTTCATATCCATTACAAAACACGTAGTAAATTAATTCATTTGTCATCCGCCCCAATCGTTATCACTTGCAACTTTTAGAGAAATCATTTAAGATATATGCTAGAATCTACAGATTTGACAACCGTAAATCTTCAAATTTCATGTTACACTTCGTATATATCTAAAATTTGAACGATATGTTACATTAGCAAATTGCAAAAAAATGACCGTATTAATTCAAACCTTTTCGGTGTTTCAGGGTGACCACCAATTTTCGAGCTAAATTAACACCGTTTGTTGTGATTTTTGTGTTTCAACACTGCGATAGTGCTAGTACGTTTTGAATCCCCAAATTGTTGAATTCTCCATTTTGTTGAATCACCAAATTCAACACCATTTGATGTAATAATTTAACACACATAAAAGATAGTCACCCTGGGACACCGAAAAGTGTTATATTAACACTGCTTTTTTCTTCTGTGTAGTTCTTACCTCGATTTTTTTTTCACCAGTGGAAACCATTTTAATATGTAAGTACACGTAAATTGTCGTTTTGTTTAGATGATTGCAACCACCCTATTGCATCTTGTAACATTGGAATATAACTTAAAAGTTTCATGTCCCACTATAATTTGTAACAACTCGAGTTTATTCTTTTATGTTTGGCAAGACCTAACCCTGTCACAGATGACGTTCGTCGGCAAGCACTCTTTTGGACGCAAGAAATAGGAAGATAGCAACCGGGGCCTTTATCTAGGCATTAGGTAGGTATAATTGAGGAAAACTTGGGAACTTTCAGTCAGTATGTTCTCAGCATGACTCAAACCTGTGTTTGTTCAAATATCGACCAAAATTCCGCGAGAGTAAACGCTAACTCTGGGGACTGAGTAATAATCCAAGTTAAATTCACTTCTATATCATTACCGTGCCGGATTTATTATCCAGCACATAACCCGAAGTGACGTCTCTTTACACAATGATTGGTGTTCTGTCCGAATGCAGGTTACCTGACCGTTGCTGAGTAAGCTGAACCTATGATGGTTTACCTTCTATTCGAGAGAAATGTTCTGATGACTGAACCTATGGTTTAAAATGGACTACCGATAGCCCAGTAATTTTACAAAATTTTAGTCAAACTGTGCGAAAAATAAGCCAAAGCTGAAAATTGGCACATTTGTTCTATTTGATGTCCTGAACAACATATCAAAAGTCCCCTAGTCTCCCGTGGGAGCTTCATGGAGTTCCAGACGGCTGGATTGCTGGAGCGCTGGAGAAATGCAATGAATTGCTGGAATCGCTCTTAATTCCAAACGAATAGGCCTACGGAGTTCAAATAGGGCTTAAATGAAAGATAAGAGAAGGGGCTTTATTTTGAGATGTTCATTAATTTAATTCTGCATCATGTGCTCTCACAGAAAGGAATAAAACTGTTACAAACAACTAAAATAGTCCATAAATAATCTCTCTAGTATTCTTCTTTGTGCTCTGGAAGGCTGGGTATCGCAGATATTGCAAAAACTTGATACAAATCTTTTGAAGCAAACGTTTATCTTTCCAAACGTATATATTGTATATGTAGGACCACGGAGATATGAGCGTTTAAGCAACGCACTGAACCTGCACTGACCTTTATCAAGTGGTCACGTAATATTCATTGTTTCTTTTTGCAAGTGACAAACAACGGCGCCCCACTTGTTAAAAGAAACAAGAAGCAATTGGTCAGGCTATCTTAAGGGCAATGTAAAGCCAAATCTCCGACAAGAGATGGCAGCACTATCTCCGTATGTGTCTAATGTATTTTTATCGTTGCACGAAATTTCAATGCTGCTCCTACAAATTTAAGTCCAGAGAGTTCAAACTTTCAGGGAAGAAAGTTTATAATCAATTCAAGAGTTCTATGCGTGCCGATTTTTCATTTTCTTTCTTGTTCATTTTTGAAATCGTTTCATTGTTGTTGTGCCTATAACAATTAAGCTCTTTCAACAATGAACAAGAAAGAAAATGAAAAATTGGCACGGATAAAACTCTCGAATTGGTTATGAACTTTCTTCCCTGAAAGATTGAATTCTCTAGGTTTGAATTTGTAGGAGCGAGCAGCATTGAAATTCCGTGCAATAAAAAAACAGTAGACATATACGTAGATAGTGCTGCCATCTCTTGTCGGAGATCTTGGCTTTACATTGCCCTTAAGTGGATGTAGACCTGGTTCAGATTTACCTCCGATTTTGCTTGGTGTAGGTGTTTTGGCTCACCGATGCTTTACTTCTAAACAGCTCGTCGACGTACTTCGCAACTTAGGATTCTCTGTTTCATACCATGAAGTTCAAAGATAGGAAATTTCCACAATTGAAGAAAATAGTGACAAGAAAACTCATGGTTGCTTTATTCAACAAATTTTCGAAAATGCAGATTTCAACATTCGAACAATCGACTGTTTTGGTACGTTCCACAGCTTGTGAGGTACTGTCTACCACTCCTCCCAAGGAAATAGCGAAAACACAATTACAAGGTATTTTGAAGATCCCTTCAGCTTAAGATATTGCTGTAAAAGAAAAAGTAGATATTAAATGTAACCGCAAGCCTCAACGTTCAGGTCTCACAGACATCGTTATAAAGGATCTGGGACAGCATTCTGTCGAGAGCCTTTCAAGTTCTGTTTCCTTGGACCTCTTATGGGCCGCCGGGAAGTGGAAATCACCTGTCTGCACTCCGTCATGGAATGGATACATGAAGATCGCATTAGATAACAACCGTTCATGTGAAAGATCACAAGTGACACCCTACCCTTCATCAATCTGGCCCCTGGAAATCTGAGTATTTGTCACAAGAACCAACAACACTCTTGCTTCATCACATTTGATCAACCGTTGTATATTAAGGCCGTCGAGATGATTGCTTCTGCATGGGATGGGAGCGATTTGAATTTTTTTTGTGCGTTTGGGAGGATTTCATCTTATGCCCTTCATGGGAGCGATAGAATATATCATGGAAGGTAGTGGCTTAGCTGATCTGTGGAGCGAGCCTCAGTAGTCCACATGCTGGCTGGACACTCATACGCACGAGCTTTAAGCACTTTCTTACTCAGGAGGCCTTACTCTAGCCCCTGTTTTCTCATCTAAAGGACCTTTCCACAGCTGATATGCAAGAGATACAAACTTTGTATGTAGAATTCACGAAAAATGAAGTGTCTTGTGATGACGTCTGCAAGTTCAACGCTGGCACGACACTTTCATCTGTCTTGAAAAACGCATGCAACGACCTATCATCTAACAGCCGCACTTCAGCACAGTGATTTGGATACAGGATGTTAGGCTGGTGAATTTGATTCGTCAGTTTGTTAGAGCAGAAAGGACCGGAGACTGGGAACTGCAACTTTACAGTGTAAAAAGCATGTTGCCTCATTTGCATGCTGCAGGCCACCTAGTTATGCTAAAAGTGCGCATTTGTACGTTCAGGAGATGCAAAATTTAAAGTCCAAAATCCCTGCAAATATGAAACGTTCTCCGTTCAAAGTTATTTCTCGATAAGAAGTGAAAAATTCTGGAGTGGTGTATGGAGTGATAAGGGTGTGGAACAACAACTAATGCGAGCAATTAAAACATCTGGAGGACTTACGAGAGGACGAGGTATAACGGACAGTACCCTGGCTCAATGGGTGCTTTCCCTACCTATAACTTTGAGGATGTGTGAAGCGTTCGAGAACTTTAGTGGGATCTCTTCATCGTCGTCCGAACAACATGTTGATCTCCGAGAATCCCGGCAAAACGTGACTACAAGGACTGGAGTTGTTACTGATGCTTCGGTAAACTGCGATTCCGGGGAAACTTTGGGGAAAGCCTGTGTAGAGAGAATGATTGGGATGGATTTGGAAACTTAAAATTGAAGAGATCTGACCGAGTAAAACTTATGTCGCACACATAAGTTATAAGGTGTACTTGTATTAAGGTGTATGAAAATATGGTCCCAGTAGATACGAATCAATTGTTTATGGGGATATCATGTGTGATGAAAGCAGATGAAGATCTAAACAAGCATCTAAAGTACGAACTAGCCCCATATCCACCGACGCTATTCCGAAACACGGAATTAAGAAAAACAGACAAGTCTTCAATCTGTGATCTCTTCACGTCGAGCACCCCTAGTGATAACGATATTAAAGAAATTTTGTCCCATGAATATGAAATTATAGTGGATGGAGTATGCTGCTTCGGAAAATTGTTTGACCAAGTCCAGCTACGTACGAACAAGTTTTTGAATCCTATGTGAGTTATGTGATCACTCACTACACCAAATCATCAATTGGATTGTAGTTTTCGACGGTTATGGTGGGGGTTACTACGAAAGAGCCAGAACAAATCCGAAGGGCAAGAAAACGTAGCTGTGCAAATATTTTAGTTAAAGGTGTAAAAATGGTTACACGTAGTCAAGGGGATTTTCAGTTAAACAGCTCACACATAATGCAGCTGATAAAAAAAAAATGAAAATTCATCTTGAAAAGGAAAGGATCCACGTGAAGCAAGCCAAAGGAGATGCTGATGCCCTAATAGGTAATACTGCATCGGAAAAAGTCGAATGTAATCGCAAAGTGACAGTGATAGCTTCAGATAGTGACATTCTGGTAATGCTTGTGGACAGGATCCCTAATGGAGCAACCATCAAATCCTTATGCTCAGCGTTGGATCACATGCAGCGCGATTATACGCTATTACAGATATTCAAAACGAGGTTGGTGATATGGAAAACTATATACTGTTTGTGCACGTGATGAGTGGAAGTGATATGACTTCTACTATTTACATGAAAGGGAAAAAATGGATTGGGGTATACTAAAAAAACGCACAACTAAAGAAAACTGTGGATAATTTAATACGATTGACGCAGATTGTGACAGAGTATCAGACGCGGGAGAGAAGTTTCTCATTGAACTTTATAACGGACGTCGTTTCACATCATTAGACGATTTGAGGGTTTACAAGTACAGTAGATGTGTGGCTAAGACCGCAATAACCACCTCAATTAATTTATCAAGTCTGCCTCCAAAGTCAGCTGCAGCATGTCAACATTTACTCCGAATTTACCACCAAATCCAACAGTGGCTAGGAAATGATATGGATGCTTCACAATGGGGATGGAAGCTTTAAATGGCAAATATACTCCTTAGCCCGCCATACTACCACCTGCACCCGACGAGCTACTAACATCATATCCTGCAACGAAAGAAGTAACTGCAAATGTAGAAGGACTGGGATCCAGTGCTCTAAAATGTGTGGACGATGTCATGAAGTGTGTCAAAATAAAGTAGTTGACGATGGAGATGAAGCAGACGAAATCGAACTTCGCCTTTAATGAAACAAGGTAAGAATATATCTTTAAAAAGTTCTTTCTTACTTTGTACATCACTGCAGCCATGCTTCCTAAGCACCCATTGTATTAATTAACTAATGACGATTGTGAAATATTTGCTTCTACAGCTAAAAAATAATGAAACGAGAAAGAGGCGGAGAACATGACGCAGCCTACCGGCAGATACAAACAGGCACACAGTGGTCACACGAATTACGGGAAAGCGCGACGTGCTTTCTTTAAACGTTCATATCTCCGCAACTAGTGATCCTACATATAAAATATATACGTCATTGGAAAGATAAAAGTTTGCTTCAAACGATTTATATCAAGTTTTTGCAAAATCTGCGATACCCATCCTTCCAGAGCACAAAGAAGAATAACAAAGAGATTATTTATGGAATATTTTAGTTGTTTTTAACAGTTGTATTCCTTTCTGTGAGAGCACATGATGCAGAATTAAAATAACAAACATATCAAAATAAAACCGTTTCCTTTCTGGTTCATTCGAGCCCTATTTGAACTCCGTAGGCCTATTCGTTTGGAATTAACAGCGATTCCAGTGATTACTTGCATTTCTCCAGTTCTCCAGCAATTCAGTTGCCTGGAATTCCATGAAGCGCCCACGGGAGACTAGGGGACTTTTGATATGTTGTTCAGGACGCCAAATAGAACAAATGTGCCAATTTTTAGCTTTGGCTTATTTTTCGCAAGGTTCAAACCTAAAATGACTGGGCTATGATGAACAAAATGCCGCCAGACAGTGGGTCAGAATGTCGAAAACGTGGCCAAAAATAATAATAATAATAAAAACGTTTCTAGGTAGGACTCTTGAACTATTATGTTGGCTATTGTAACGTTGAGACTATGAAATCCCGCTCATAGTAATGGTTGAGTATTTCTTACGACGGTTGTATTTTGGGTCAAACGTAGCACTCATGTGTGAGCGACCCATCAGGATAGTCGGGCGGAACACGTGGTGTGTCGTTGCCGTGAGATATCTTTGTGCTGCGCAGGTGAATTAAAAAAAATTGAAACTGAGATTGCTTCAAAAGGTACTTAATTTTAAAATGGTAATTTTTTAATCATAAAACAAGAATTATTTTTGGAAATCAATGTTCATACTAAAAATGAATACAATTATCATAAAATATAATTAAAAAAGGAGAGAGAAGTCACGTATCCCACGGCATTCCGCCAAATTTCGAATTGTCTGATAAACTATATACTATTTTCTTCATGAATCAGCTTTAAATGCAAACTACTAGCCACTTCTCCGGTAATGAGCCACATTTGAAGTGACAGCTGCAATATTTCGTTATTTAAGCAGTTTGTTAAAATTGATTAAAAAGTATAAAATTCGTTCCAAATTCATACAAATAACGTATTAAAATGATATCTATAGCATAGTGCAGGACAGAGCAAAGGACAGGAGGAAGCAGAGACGTATGGAGAGATGCGTGTGTGTGCGGGGGGGGGGGTCCGGACCCCCTCTCCAAAATTCAGACGTTTTGTGAAATTAGTATCATTTTTTGCAGAATTTTAGAAATTTTACGTAAATTGCTGGGAGGAAGATAATGCTCTCTCGCTTCAAGGGTTCGACGCATAACTTAGAAAAAGACAGGCGATACCGGGATATGCTGGCCTATCTTATTTGAATCACATCTTCGTTCTATTAATACACTGTATGAGTGAAAGAAGGTTGGTAATGATAGATTTCAAAATTGTGTATAGTATGTAGAAAAATTAGTAGTTTACATCATCTTTATGTCTTTTTTTTTCTTTAGCAATATTTTTTATCATTTTTACTGCATATTTAAGAGAATATTTTTGCCACTTTTACAGAATATTTTTGCCACTTTTACAGAATATTTGCGTTCATATTTTAGCTGTTTTCCGTGCATATTGATCCACCCTCTACTTATCATTGAACTTCGAGTTCCTGCAATGTGTTTCCTACTCATCACCAGCTCTTAGGGTTTTGGTACAACGACGTTTTTCATGCTGGATAGTTTCAGTTTAGGATACTTTGATTTTCATCATCTAGCTTTTGAGTGTTCTAGATCACTGTACCTCCGTTTTTCCGTTGCGCATATGTTTTATTCTTACATGCTAGTGTCATCCAAGTAGCTGAAACTGGAACCCAGTCTTTCTATAATAATTAAAATGCTGTATCTCTCCTTACTTTTGTGCACTGTGGTGTACTTCGCAGCTGTAGTCATCCATCCTGTTGGTTTCTTTGAACGTGGAAGATTCCAAACTGTTCTGTACACAGTTTGAGGGCCTTATACTCGCTCTGTTGCGGGTATATAAGATGGGATTGCTGTTGAGGACAACCAGTGTAACGCCTTCTTAGTTATGGGGGTTGGGAACACTGTGTTGTGTTTTCCACTTTGTGTTTGCTGTTTGTTTCTGCACTCTGTGTTTTAGTAGAGGAGCGGGGCGTTACAAAACAATGAATTTCGCGAAACTACCTGTTGTAAAATATTCTTAATTATTTTATGATTGTGAGGACGGCAATTTCATTTGGACAAGATTATTTATATTGTGTGTTCTTTTAGGGACTTCTTTAATGAATCAGACGTACTTTCGCTCGGCTATAAATAATGGATGAAACTTCGAACAGCAGCATAATAGTCAAGAAAAGAAAGAAGTGTTCGGGAGCGCAGAATAGGGCGAGAAAGAAAAAAGAAGACTTAGTCACGTCTGCCGTTGGTACTAGGAAATTAGCACTTTATTTCAAGTGCAGAAGCACCAGGTAATTCACAGGAGGAAAGCGTTTCTCAAGACGAAGCGCAGGGTCCTCCTATGTCTGATGAAGTTGATTTGGCAAACACAGTGAATTTTGATTCAGCTAAAGTTCATCTTCTATTCTTGATTCAGCTACCAACCCTATCATTTGCCAAAAAAATCGAACCACTCTTCAGCTGGCAAAGATGTCTCGGTACCCGAAAATGTAGGCGGCCAGCGAATTTCTACTGCTTCCACAACAGAAGGGTTTGAAATCAGAGCAGAGGATCAACTTGATTGCTCCTGTGTGAGTTCAACACATGATGACACTGAGGATGCTGTGCGCCACCTAGGACTATTGATTTCACCTGACAGAAACGAAACTTGCGTTTCTTGAAAATCATCCTATACAGCCTGTCAGTGACAAGGCTACAAAACTTCCATTTGATCATACAAAAGTGTACTATCGTGTTCTTCCAAATAGAGATTTAGTTCAACGTAGTTGGTCGTCCTGTAGTACTGAAACCAAAAGTGCATATTGTAGTGTTTGTATGGCATTAACAGTCCTTTTGTTACTGACTAAGTTGGGTCAAAAACATCATTTTTCAACCGCCATATAGAAGTATGTGCAAGTCACGAGAATTCAGTTTTTGTTCTCACATCAGTCAAACGCAGTGGTGACGTCGGTTCGGTTCTCAATTCCAACTTAACAACTGTCCACAAGCGTTGTTCAGCGAGTAATTGAAATTGTTTTGTTCATCGGCCGTCAGGATATTGCCTACCGTGGTAAGATGGAAAGTGTCGAATGTCTCTCTGACAGAAGTGTAAACCATGGAAATTTCTTAGAGTTAGTACTGTTAATTGTTGAATATGATCCATTGTTAAAGAAGCATGTTTAATTGTCAATAGAACATAGTCAAGAAAGGCAAAGAGTACTCTTTAGGACGCGGTTCCTTAATTACATTTCTTTCAAAATCTTTTGTTAATAAGGTAATAGTTCCGAGGGGGGACCCAAAAGAAACCGGAATCGTTCTCTGGTGGGCGGATCCGTTGTAGTACATCCTTCCGCCGCTAGATGCCTCTTTCTCACTTTATGGGACCTTTCTGCAGCATCAGTCTACCGGCCAGCATTGTCGAATGAAGTCGTGGTGCCACGTAGTAGTTTTTTTGTTAAGCTCATCTCGCTTGCTCGGCAATTTTTGTGACGACTGAAAAGTATAAAGAACGCGTGAGGCTAAGCATTTCTGTTTTATGTTTAAGAAACATCTGTAATGCTTGAAACCACTTTCAAAGAAGCTGCTTTGGGAAACACAAAACTTTACGAGTGGTTTTCCCGCTTCGAGGTCACTTGAAGACCAACCTCGCTAAGGGCGACCTCCCGAACGAACAAAAACATCACCAGAATTCGTGGACTGATTATGAAAGTCCGTCGCAGAACCAGTGACGAACTTGTTGATTTGTTTGGTGCATCCTGGAGTTTCTGGCAACAGATTTTAAGCAAGGAATTGCAAATGAAAAGAGTTGTAGCAGAATTCATGTCTCGCCAGCACACAAAACCTTGATTGTGAAACAATTTTTAACCGAAAACAACATGGTGCAGCTTTTCCACCCGCCATATTCACTCGATCTTGCTCTGAGTGACTTCGTTTCAGTCCTCGAATGAAAATGAAAGAGCCATTAGTTTCACGACTGCTTCGAGAATTGAAAACACGTTTAGACCCGTGCTTTGTAACAAATAGACAGTACTTTAAAATCGATTAAAGTTGTAACATCCAAAACTGAATACACAATTTTTTATTATAAAATTCGGATTTATTTTGGGTCTCCCTCGTATACTAGGAAAACATTGTCAGGAAAGTATTGTTAGTAAAGTTCTTTATTCTGGAATTTATAGTTTGTAAGTAGATTCAACTCAAGATGTGTCAATTGTTGATCAACTGTGTATAGTTTTACGATACATACCGGTATATAAAACTTTTGTCTGTGAAAGCTTAGTTAAGCTAATTAGTCTTCACAAGACCACAGGAAAAGACATGCTGGAAGTTATAAAATAAGAGCTCAGCAATACTGGACTATCTATTGACAACCTTGTTAGAAGTTCATTCAACGGGGAAGCTAATATGAAAGGCAAATATAATGGTTTGCAAGCCTTACTAAAATAGGAGATCCTAGAGTGGTGTATACTCATTGTATGGCACATGTCCTTAACCTTGTTGTCACTGATGTAACACTGTGCTGTGAAGAGGCAGAAAATTTATTTGGATTACCTCAATCTACAGGAACTTTTATTCGAGATTCGTATTTGCGAATGTCGGTTTGGATGGAAGCAAATGAAAAGGAATATACGGGTCACGAAAAAAATTAGAAGGTTTCAGAAGCTTGTAGTAACACGATGGTGGGCGAAACATAAGTCCCTTTCAGCCGTGTTCTGTAAGAACGAAGATTCTGGTTATGATATCAAGAAGTGCTGTTTAATAATCAGTGTACTGCAGGAAATAGGTACTTTGATGGAAATACTAAGGCCACAGCAAGAAGTTTACGAGACAAATGGTTGAAATTCGAAACTCTAATGACAACAGCTCATTACACAGAGCTATTTGAGCTTACAACACCAACTTCAAATTACCTACAGCCTCCAAACATGGACATGGGAAATGGTCCAAACACTAGCAACAGGTTTGAAGCCACTCAGAGAGAAATTTTCTCAGCTGTATGGAAACGTTAAAATGTTTTCCGGAAAATCTTAACAGAGAATCTGAAGAAAACGAACTTCATCTCAGGGTGGATGCTGATTTTGCAACGAAAACGATTCGGCGTAAAAAGCGCTTTTTTCATGAAAACTGCTCTGATGAAGACTCGTCTTTGCAGGAAGAAGGCCAGTGGAAGAAGTTCCAAGTGGAAACCTTCTATAGAATTTGTGATACCACCTTTACAAGTGTTGAGGAGAGGTTTGCTGCAAATGAACATTTAATGAAAGACTGTGCCTGTTTGGACCCAAAGAGATTTGAAGAAATAAAGAAAAGTGGATTAACAGATGGAGCCCTGAGAACATTAGCAAAAAATACAGGCGTGTGTAAAGAAACCCTGTCACGCGAACAATTTGTGACCCATTACAAGGATTACTTCAAGAATCTGAAGGATGCTTCTACTAGTGACTTCGATGTGATTCAGCGCCCAGCTGATTCTGGAATTGATAACGAAGTGGATGAAAATAAAACGGGAGATCTGGATCAGCTGTATCCTCGTCGTTGTAAACATGGTTGCATACTCTATGCGTTTTCACTCTTGTATGAGCTGACTTTAATGAAAGCACTTATAGCAATTTATGTTGTGTGTAAAAATATGTTATGACTTTTCCAACTACCCAGGTAGCGTGTAAACGCTTATTTTCTAAGTTGAAGATCATTAAATCAAAACTGAGGTCACTTTTGGGGCAAAGCCTACTCGAAAACTTCATGCTCCTTAACTGTATGTGTCCAGAATTTTCCTGTAGATTACGATGTTATTGTAAACGAAATAGCAGAAAACTAAAGAGATCTTAAACGATTACTGATGCTGTGAAATTTAATATAGTCATACAATTGTACCTAATGTTTTTTTCTTCTTCTGTTTGTGCTGGAATATGCAGGCTACTGATAATTTATCTATCCTACGTTCACATTTTTGTTGGCTGTAATATAATATTATTCTGTGCTATGAAACATTTACGGCATTTTGCCCAAGTCGTTTTGTGTGTAACTGTGTATGCTTATTGCTGTGAACAAATTAAAAAAGCATTTTGAAAGTAAAAATGTTTGCATTAATTTGTCCATGAGGCGCCCTCACAAGTTTCCATCTCCGCCGAGCTCTGAAAGCTCCAGTTCGATACTGATCCAGGGCGTGCAATAAAAGTGATGGGTGGGCCCCAGCCCTCCCTAGAAAATTGGTGAGTGGGTCAACCTTCCCAAACCCACCCTGAATTTAATCCCTGCACTAATGATGATGAGAGGGGAGCTAGAGAATGACCAGAGACATGGTTAGACTAATTTTATTGAAATAGACAAGAATGGAAATTCGCTAGCTCCTATGAGTGATAGTGACAAATATTATGCAGTTTGTTTTGTGTTGAAATCCAGTAATTCAGCTACCATAGACGTCGAAATACTAGTGGGGACAAAATAGCGAGTGGCATCGCAAATTTGTTGCAGTGGTGAACTCACGCTCTACGACGAATTTAAACTTTAGAGTGATTCGAACCCCACGTTGAAAGGCCTCAGTACCTGCTTTCTGTCTACTTTTCATATTTAAAAAAAAAAAATACTAAATAAATGACAAGCAAGAATGAAAGTTTGAAAAAGGACGCAATAGTAATAATGTCTTTCAAATGAATTAACCCTCAATTATGGAGAGTTTACAGGGAACAACTGCTAAGTGATGCATACCGATTTCCACGACACTTAGCAGGCACACACTACACATACTATAAACGAATAAGGTTTTTATTTTTTTAATCTGCGGAAAAACGGTTTGAAATAATATATTTCAGGTGGTTCTCAAAGTGACAGAAATATATTAAAGATTTGGATGAAAATTCGCACATACATAGTACACATAAAATAAGCGAATATGTGTTTCTTTTTTCTTCTTAGCGGACAAATGGTGGCTCCCTCACTACTAGTCTACGTATGTGAAAAGTTTCATCAACATATTTCATGTCTTTCTGTCACTTTCAGCGTCACGTGAAATATATTTCAGGGGAAGATATTTCACTCCCTTAAACCATTTTTAAGTGGATAAGGAAAATCACATATTGTTTTATTTTATGTATAATTTCTACCTGTAAAGTTTCCATAAGAATCGGTTGCATTACTTTGCGGATGTTCCTTGTTAGTTATATATGAGTAATTTGAAAGCCTGGCGCATGACATTCGTCATTATAAGTATCCAAATTTCTAAGCTAAAATAAACAATTTCAAAATCTCAAGCAGTTCGCTTTACAAAATTTCATTGCTGCTTCTCATTACCGAATAGCTTTAAAAAAATATGAAGAAACACAGGTACTCAGGCCTCTTCATAGTAGGTCTTGGAAGCTATTAGCTCGATTGGGACGGGAATCACAAATTAAAATGTACACCGTTTTATGAAATAAGCGAAAAAAGTTGTCTCGCAAACATTCACACATTGTTCAGACACAAAGCCTTTGTTCCTGTTTCTCACAAAAACCTCATACAATATGTAGATGAGCCTTGGAATTGTCTAATTATGAAATCTATTTAGTAAACCTATAGATAGATATTCTCATCGCATATAGAAGGAATCAAATTTGCGGCCACTCCTTAACAGATATTCAGTTAAATAACGTGGTCTTGGAAAGTCGTAAATATAACTATCTCTTCCCATTTTAGCTTTGAGTGAGGATTTGAAAAGGAAAACAAATTTAGATTACGTAGTTGGCAACAATCTATCAACCTGGCGAGGACTCTGTATTGCATAGTAAAGAGTGAGACAAAATAAGCCACGCCAGCCATTAAAAAAAAAGAAAAGAAAAGCAAAACTGGACTAAATAGAAATACCAAACAAACATCTCGAGCTCACTCTTGAGGAGGATGAAAACTAACAAGGTGCATAACGGCGTGTGTGTGTAATGCACAATTAATCCAATTTCTCTCCCATGCACTGATGCACCTTGTCTTAATGTATTTCTTCTCTATTCCTCTTGCAAGATTACCAGTTAGTGCTTTTCGTCTTCATTAATCAAAGTGTTTCTTCCGTTATAAAGCCCGAATGCTGAGAAAGGCACATGCGGAAATAAAGCAAACGATCAGAACACGACAACAGCTCAGAAGTACTGGTAAGAAATTATAGTAAACGTCTTCAATCTCATGAGCGCGACTCTCATAAAGTGTGACGTCTCCTATGAAGACGAGGTCCTAATTGAAACGAAAGGATGTGGACAAAGCGAAGACGTGTGGGGGGAATGTGATGATAGTAAGGGTGAGAAAAAAAATTTAAGTGTCAAGGTGATTGCATGAGGGTAGCCTGAGTCATCAGGTCAGGGTCTCTAAATTTCTGGGTTCGATTCCTGGGTCTGTAGATTTTAGAAACATAACAACTAATAGAATCGAGACGGGTCGACGTCATTAGTAACTAAAATTACTGCAAAATAGGGTATACAACGTATAAACAATTTTCACAGAGACTTAAGGATCAAATGAGGGTGAGAAAAGTTTGTGACTAAATAACATTTACGGGAACACAGACACATTGTTCATATTGAAAAGATAAAGAAACAAAAGAACATGTGAATATCAACACTTGTGGTGCGCAGATATATTGTATAAACTGAAAAAGACTTTTAAAAATGTGAAAATTAACACTTACGGTGCATAGACACATCGCTCAAACAGAAAAGGTAAGAAAATAAAAAACAAATGCAAAAAAGTATAACACTTAAGGTACACAAAATTAACACTTATTGTTCACAGACACTTTGTAGGAAAGAAAGAAATATCGTTGTTTTTAAGGCATAAGGGCGTAAGTTATATGGAAATCTAGTACACTTATGCCCTTCTGCTTTTGACGCGGTGATATATGAAAGTTAAGACTTACATTTCACAGAGACATATCTTGTACTTAAAAGATAAGAAAATAAAAGGAAATGTTAAAATTAGCACATACATATACTAAAAAGCAAGGTAATAAAAATAAATTTGAAATTTACACTTATGGTGCACAGAAACATTACATATACTGTAAAGATAAGGAAGCAAAATCAAATGTGAACATTAACACTTACGATCAACAAACATATTGTATATACTGAAAAGGATTCTTTAAAATGTTAAAATTAACACCTATGGCGTTAATTATCATATTAAAGAAAAACAACTTTTCAGTATGTAAAATATGCTTGTGAATCATAAAAAGCGAACATCCAATATAATGGATGTCAGATCATGTAGCAGAGCTGATTGCGAATCAGACCACTACCTGGTAGAGATCTCATACAGATGTAGATTAGCCATATTCAAGAAGAACCAAAGAACAAAGAAATTCAATATACACGATTTAATGTGTAGTGGAAGTCGCTATAGCATACAAGAAGAAAATCGGAAATAAACTGGGAGAAAAAGAAAGAGAAATAGAAGAAACAAACATATGGACCATAATTAAACATGAAGTTCTAGACGTGTCTCAGAACAAATTAGGATATGCTGGGCAAGAAGGAAAGCGAGATTGGTTCAAAGAAGTGTGTAGAGAAACTCTAAAGACTGATGCATATGGAGAATGTATTAGCAGATGCACAAGACAAAGAAGAATAAGATCTGAAGAACTAAGAGGAATAGCAGGAATAGCATGTAAAAGGAATAAGAGGAAAATATTAAATAACAAATTCAAAAGACTGGAAGAAGAATTCAAAGAAGGCAAACACACACAGAGCATTCAAAGAGATTAAAGACATTAAACGAGGAATAAAACCGAGAGCAGACATATCAAAAAATAGAGAAGGAATTTGATAGGAAGTAAAAGAGATATAAAGAACAGGTGGAAACAGTACCTTTCCGAACTACTTAACCAAGAAGCAGAATAAGGGGAAATAGTTGTTGATGACTATGAAGAAGGGAATGGAAAGAAGAACCAAGAGAGGAAGAGGTGTGTGTGAAGCCATTAAGAAATTACGAAGAACACATAAATCACGTGGGATAGATGGAATCACAGTGGAAATAAGATGCGGAGGCAAAGAACTGACCAATAATCTACACATTAATGGTGGAGATCCGGGAAACGGAAGAGATGCCCAGAGAAAGGAGGACAAGTATAATATGTCCGATTTTCACAAAGTGGATAAGCAAACCTGCATCTTTATTAATCACTACCTACAAAATACTCACCAATATTTTCAGCTGAAGGCTTAAAGAACAGAATGAGAGAATAATAGGAGAATATGAGGCAGGCTTTAGGAAAAACAGGTCAGCAAGAGATCAAATTTAGACATACAAAGCTATACTAGAAAAAATCTGGGAACACAATATAGATATATACAAAATATTCGTGGACTACAAACAAGCATATGATAGCAGAAACATAAAAGCTTCTGAGGGCTACGCATGAATTAGGGATATCTAGCAAAACTGTTCGACTCGTAAATCGACACCACTGGGAACAGGTGATAATAGAAAATGAATTAGCAGATTCCTTTCCAATAAAACAGCTGAACCAAGGAAGTGTCCTAGCACCAATTCTGTTTAATATAACACTAGAGTATGTTATAAGGAAGATTTCGGTCGACACACAAGCAAACATACTATTCAAATCCACACAAATCCTAGGATATCCAGACGATCTAAGCATCATACAGTAACACAAAGGACAATAAATACAGTAACACAAACATATGAAGAAATAGAGAACGTAGTAGATTGTGTAGTGCTAAAAAAATAAACCGAAGTAAGACAGAAACGATGGTACAAATGAGACATGGAGGACCTCCGTTGGAGGTAAACACAAAAAGAATATGGTTGCAGAAAAAGTTCGAGCAGTTAATCACCTGCTGGAAAACGTGGAATAAATCGCGTATTTAGGAAAGTAAAAATGAAGAATCCAAAGAAATACAGAAGAGAATAAACCAAGCGAATAAAGCAAATTTTAGCCTAGCACCAGTGATGAAAACAGGAACGTATACACAAAAAGACAAGAACAAGTTTATACCTGACCATAATAAAACCAATGTTAATGTATGGAAGTGAAACATGGGCCTTGACTCTCAGAGACGAAGAAAAACTCAACACTTTCGTACGGAAGGTACTCAGAAGAATTTACGAACCTTTGATACAAGAAGAACAATGGAGAAGAAGATATAACACAGAACTATACGAGCTATACAAGAAAACAGAGATTCATTTCTTGATTGTTTCTTGACTTTTTAATCAATTACGCATACTAATGCCACATCTCATTATCTCTTTCAAAAGAATAAATTTATCGCAAAACTGACTTCACCAATGTATTTCTGGTAAAATTCTAGCCTAGATTGATATGTTAAATGATTCCCTTTCTATTTAAAAAAAATCGAGCAAGATTTCAAGATGGCGGCCATGACAAACATACTCCTTAAAAGATAGCGCATTCACCCAATATTCATTAATATGTATTTGTTTTCAAACAAACATTTTATAAATAAACGTGTGTTTTCCTACTTTCCTAACAAGTTTGGTCAAAAAAAGCGCTTTGAAGCATCGATAGGTTTACTTGTGAGATCTCTCTTTTCACGATAAATATGCCTGCTAGCACTATTTAGTGCATGCAGAAATTTATTCTCGACATTCACCGCAATTATAAGGGAGGAAGTTTTCTTTTCAATCCTCTCCCTCTCCAAAGATCACACTCTAGGACCCAGTGCTTTAACATAATAAAATTTCCTGTTAGAGTTTGAAAGTACATTTATAAAATTACTTTCAATAGCCGAGCTCCTCTTCAAGAACTACGATTTCACTTTAAGAATAACCTTCGTCTATAATATAAATTTGCAGTAATTTGAAACCATGATGATATGAACTTCGACATTTTTTTAATTGTTTATACATTTTACCCCTGAAACAAGGCGCATTTTAATAATTAATTTATGGTTAAGATATGGGAAATGAATTGTAGAATTGTGTGCATGCTCACTTAACTCCATTCAAGAAATATCGAGCATAGTTTCTGTTCATTTCGTGTATTTGCTCAACAGTAACTCAAAAGCAAGCCGTATTATTCAAATAATTCAATAAGAGTATTTTAGTGCTTTACGCGGTACAAAGTTTCCTGTCAAATATCTCTTACACAAAGATTCTGTTAAACACTAAATTTCCGTATCCAAACTGCTCCTTTGTACCAGTAAGATAGCACTTCTCTCTTGGGAGATACAGAGAAGTAACTTCTCAAGTGTCCAGAATCCTGTTTGCTCTTCAACTTACTTTTCGATGCTGAAAATACAGCTTAGGTTTATTTTTACGCTTGATGTGGTTTAAAATTATGTATACAATCATAAAAATTTGGTTATTTTCTCTGTCAAATTGCAAATCAGATAATTCTGTTACCAGACGATCAGTTAAAAGCACTTGTATGATCACTAACCATCTCCATCAATCAGAAGGTATTAATTTATTATGCGTTCTACCAATGTAAGGAATGCTTACATGCTACCACGAAATGACCAGCTTTGAGGGCGCCAACCTAGACAACACACTAAACTTGCAGCAACTTTTGCATTGCATTGCTGCAAACTTGCCACAATCTTGCAGCAAACTTTATAGGTGACCAATGCCAAATTTGCTCCAAACTTTGCACGCCAAACTTGTTACAAAGAGGATTTCAGTATGCAGTGCGATTCGAACTCACAATCTTCAGATTTCTGTCAATCTAACTATTACTTTACGGGTTCTTCTGCTGAATGAAGTGCATTTTACTAGCCCTTTTATGTTACGACAATAGTTTCTGGAATAAAGGCATTTATGTAGACCTTAATTTGAAATTGGGAAAGGTTATTGATCCTGTGTTAGGGCTATGAAGAAGGCTGATACGTAATTTTTCACAAACGACGAACCTCAAGAGTATCATATTGATGTCTACTTCACGGTTTAGATCGATGGCATTTCTTAAACAAATTGGCTGCCTATTTCTCAGATAGTACGCTAGTTTAAACCAAGTTTCGACTAGCCTTCATTTTTGCTTACAGTGATAAACTAACAGTGATATTTCCTGTTGGAACTAACTGAACGCCGGGTTTCCACAAGAAAATCTTTTTTTAACAACTTCTTTTTGTTAGTATTTATAAATATTTCTCCCCTTTCTTTTCTGTTGTATTTTTCAACATCGTAAACAATTTTCAGAATTGTACGCATTTCCCGAAAATAAGTTAAATAGTTCAAGTTAGATAATTATTCTTTTCTTTTATTATACGCAATACAAAGACCAAAGACGCAGTATGTCATCGACCCGAGTAGTACAGTATACACATCATTATAATTTTCCTGAAGAGCCTAGCTTGCGAAAAATCCACGAAGCAGGCTTCATAGTTCTAAAACAGGATCAATGAGCTTTCACAGTTCCGAATTTCTGTATCAGTGCATTTACTTCAAAAACTGTCTTCGTAACATAAAAGGACTAGTAAGACAGAAGACAGTCAGGAGTGGCGTACTAAGGCAGTGGGTAGAGTGATGGACTACAAACGAATCAGAAATTTCTAGGTTCGAGCCCCAATCTAGACAATATTTTTTTCCACTTGATGTTTAACAAGACAAGTTTGTATAGCAAATTTGGAGTACAAAGTTTGTAGCAAATTTGCCATTTGTCAACTAACAAGTTTACTGGAATTTTGTAGCAAGTTTGCAGGAATAAAATGCCAAACTTTGGGCAAACTTGCAATGCCAAACTTCGTACAAATTTACTGCAAGTTTGAGTGTTATCTGGGAAACTGGCTATAGATAGCGAAAACTGGTGGGTGCAAGTAACCTTTACTCCACCACTGAGCTATAGAATGAAGCATTTCTTCTCTTATCTGTTAAAATAGTGATGTACTGTTAGCACTTCGTATGTAAAGAGTGGTTAATTGAACCCAAACTAAATGTTTAACACTTTATATTTTTGAAAACAGGTTAATAATTTCCTGATCATTAATTGAAGCTTTGTTGAAAATTTGATAGTTGTAAGTTTAACCAATTGAATGGACCACTTGGAAAAGCACACATATTCAAAAAACGAAAATATTTACAGGAGACAAAAAAAATGGATAACTATTGAACAAATGAATAGGTATAAAGAAATGAAGTTCCATTGTAGTGTGTAGGTTGCGGCAATAGAGCTTGGCTTGGTGCATGGCTTGGTGAGTTTATATGCCATTGCCTACATGCAGACTACGCGAAAATAATAGAAACTTCTTTGGGATAACAATTTAATGTGCCCATTGCGAAATGACCAATTTAATTTTAATCTGGAGAATGTGTTCATGTAGTTACTAATGGCTTTTAACCTGCCATATTATGATAAAGTCCTTACTACAATGAAGATTTAACACATGAGGATGACAAACATAATGGTCTAACAAGGGACACTATCGAGAAGTGCGCGTCAAGAGCAGAAAACTTTAGGCCCATTTGAATCCTTACGCCATATAACATACGTACAAATTAGCTGTGGAACCATACAAGTAAAGTACCCGAAGTGAGGACTCGAGTTGCTCATCAAGTGATACCTTAAATTGAAGCTAGTGACGAGTATAGTACACCTGTGAAATCCTAGCTGCAGAGCTCCAGTAATAACAAGGTTATGGCGGGTCAAAGCACAAATAGAAAGCGAATTTAGCTGCTTGTGATGTCCACAAAAGTGATTTAAAAGAATTTTATTCTGTATTCTGGAATAGCCTGCCTGCCGATCGTGATAAAGTCTTGCTCTTGCTGGATTCATGGAGTGCAAATAAGGATGATAGCGTATCAAATGAATTATGCCCTAGTCATATAACACTGTTCAAACGTTTAATTCCTGGTGGTTGCACTGGTTTCATCCAACCACTTGATGTTTACTTCTTCCGTCCATATAAATCATTTATCAGGTTCATTACTGACACCGTTATCGCTTCCTCGGAAATTAATCTCTGGCATCGGGATAACATTTTACGAATGCAGTCCTTCACTCTCTTCCAATTCAGCGCCTCACGATTTCGCAACATGATCAGGTTTGCGTTTTACAAAAGCGGCTACTTGGATGAGGAGCCCGAGCCCTGGATGTCTCCATTGGATTATTGTTTTGATTCTAATATACGTGACGAGTGTTACAAGACCTCATGTGAAAACATCTCTTTTGTCAAGTGTGCTCACTGTGAGCAAAGTATCTGCTTATCACACGCCTTCATTGACGACTTACATATTGATTGTATCAATGTGTAGTACTTTGTACGTGCCTCTTTCCTTCAAATGAATAGCATTTCAATTCAAACCCATGTCCTTCTGACTTTTGTTCTGCCTTTCGTTGTGACTTGTTTCAGTACAATTCGCTTTCTCTTTGAACTTTGACCCGCCATAACCTTTTTATTTCTGGAGCTCTGCAGCTAGGATTTCACAAGTGTACTATACTCGTCACTAACTTCAATTTAAGGTATCACTTGATGAGCAACTCGAGTCCTCACTTCGGGTACTTTACTTGTGAGAAATTGGTTTTTAAAAAAATCAGAATTTGAATGCTCAAATGTGTATTAGGTTAGTCTTATTACCACGAAAACGATTAATTCTAATGCGGTAAAGACCGTAAGTGTATTTCCGTGCATTATGATGGAAAGTTTGGCTCCATTAGGATAAAAGACTTCTATGTAATGTTCAAATATGTACTTAATAATTCATTATTAACATCCTCGTTATAATAAAAATTGTAGACTGTTTAACATTCTCAAGTAGTTTAAATCTTAAGGGTTGACTCTTATAACAAATTTGAAAGAAAGTTGTCTCTGGTACGGTTAAAACACCCACTCTTACTGAATACCAATTTTGGATAGCCGTTCTTACGTAATGTGTGAAAATGTGTTTTTCTTAGGGTCAGTTCTGGAATCGACCACTAAACTTCTAGTCAGCGCTAAACTGAGGCCAAGTCTGATTTTGGCCAATGAGAGTTGGCCTCAACTTAGCGCTGACTAGAAGGTAGCGGTCGATTGTAGAACGGACCCTTAACGTGCCGTTATTACAGAATAACTCGCCAAACTCAAACCTTATGAACCTCCTCCAGTACAATCAGTATCACCTTGTTAAAATTGGTAAGTATTGATCCAGAAACGTCGGCTTGGTTTAATATCAAAGAGTACAAGGTGAACTATAAGAGTTTCTTTCACTCATCTCAATTAAACTCCTTTTATAATACATAACAAATTAATTCCGTTGATTAAAAATGGAATTACTGATTCCTTTTCCCGTTAAAAATCATCTAACAACCGACTTGCGTTATGTAGTTTTTGTTTATACTTTTCCACCAAACTATAAATTCAGTACCTGAATGTCAGCTCTTAATAAACTTAGAACAATTAATATACAAATTCGTTACATATGTACATTGAATATGTTGTATACACTGCAAATATCGCCTCCAGAAGCCAAGGGACACAAGCGACCTTGACGAATAAAAAGAAGTTGGAGGTAATCTTTTATATGTAACCCGAAAAATATGTTACACAACATTGTCAGATTTTGTACAAAGAAACCTTGAATCTTAATCTGTTCATGTACAAAATATGACAATTTTGTGTAACATATATTTCGGGTTACATATAAAAGATTACCTCCAACTTCTTTTTATTCGTCAAGGTTGCTTGTGTCCTTTGGCTTCCTCCAATATATTGTAATGTTGAGACTCATCATTCATTTTTTGTATGCACTTTCCAACTTACAGCAATGTGTACTCACGGTTTGGCATATATTTGAGAGAAAAAATGAAAGTATTTCTTTCTTTTTTACTTGTAAAAACAAGATAATTACCTTATCTAACATATCTTCCCTTACACAGACACACATGATCTCATCACGCATGTATTTGCAACTTGAAATGCAATTGACGTCATTATCGACAAGAATGTAACTTGTTTATAACTTTATCAGCCATCGGTTTTGGTATCAACAATAGTAGTGACATTGCAAGGAATTAAGATTAAGTTTTTTTGAAGAAGAAAAAATCAAGAACAACATGACTGTTTGATTTTTCAGTACGTTTCCACTACAATATTAACAACACTTGGTTGCACCGAGTTTCACCATATCTTAAAAACAATGTTAAAAATGGTTCCTGTCTCCATTAAACATGTATTTTTTTAAAACGTTCCGAAAATATTTTCTCGATCTAATGCGCTTCTTTTACGAAATATACCCTTAAAACATTTCTCAAGATTATTTATAAAGTATTGCTCTGTACTTTTAAAAACGTTTTCTAACATGTATATAATAAGATAATGTTAGAAATATTTTTTTAAAAAAATCTTGGAGTGTTTTCGTTCTATGGCTATTCCTACGTAATTCACAGAGCAAGCGCAAACTCTTTCAAAACATTTTTCAAACTTAAGGTATTATTTTAAAAATAAATTCGTTATCCCTTTTGGAAATTCTTTTAAAACATTCCGAACTATTTCTTGATTCACATATTTTCAAAATATTCTCTTACAATACTTAGAAATTCTTAGGATGTGCCAGGGATTTTATTAGATCCTCAAATGGGGGACTCGAGTACACACCCCAAATTCAAAATCTTTACGGCTAAAAAGAATTAGAGAAGCTCTGCAACACCCTTCGACTCAATTTTGGCTTTACAACCCTGAAACTAAATATCTTGGCAAATTCCCCTGAGGAGTTGTTTTACTTTCAAGTATCATTCGGCCAATGGGGAAAAAAAATTGCAAAAAATATAGTGTAAATATTATCAGTATAAAAACCCCTTCGGGGTAAAGGGAAGAGTGACGCAAGAATTCTACTCACGAAAGAAGTGATATCCACTTTGCGAGCGACATTCTTTGTGTTACTATTGCTGAATTGTTTCCTTTGTACTACAGTTAATAAAAAAAAGACTTAGTATCCTCCCTTCCGCCATAGTGACGCAAAAAAATCACTCGCAAAATGGATATAACTTTTTTTAGTAGAATTCTTGCGTCACTCTTCCCTTTCCCCCGAAGGGGTTTTTATACTGATATTACTTATTTTGTAAGGACGCCTATTTAAAAAATTGCATAGTCGATACAAAAGGTCGATTTTGGACCATGGTAGGCTCCGTATCTCGAAAACGGTAACTTGTATCAAAAAATAATATATTTTTTTTTACCGCAACTTGTTGGAGCTCGCAATTGACCCCCCTTTCCCATCCCCTGGTACCAACCATTTGGGGTTAAAGTAAAAAGACACACAGAATGACAGACAAACTTTTCTATCAATTGTGGACATTTTGTGATTTGGCTAAAAAGAAGTCATAACTTTTGAACTCTTTCACCGATTTTGATGTGTGATACACCGTTTGAAAGGTATTGAAGCGTAGATTACGATTCCGTAAGTTTCGGCCACCTATATGGTCTGCGTACAGTACTATCATCAGAAAAGTGAAATTTTGATTATTTTTTTTTCCGAACCGTCCTAGGGGTCCCAGGGAGGTCTACCGATCCATTTTTTTTCTGTGTCTTAGTGTGGTAAAGAGCTTTTAAATGGAAGTTTAAGCTTAAAAATCGGGCTTATAGTTCGCCAGATCCGAAAATAGCTGTATATATGCGAGTGCCGCTAACAGACTCGTTTGTCAGCGTCACTCGAAGAACTACCGTTCTTCATGATGATTCATAACATATAGAAAAAAAATAGTTTTGACTTCATTTGCGGCGTTTAGGCAACTTTGGCTCTGGACGGAGTAAGATAGAGAAGAGGTGGAAAGAATTCGCCCAGAAAGCAGATTGTGTAGCCATAATCATAGGCCACAATCATAGGTCACAACAGATTGTGGAGCATAGCATGCAGATTCCATAAACCTCATGATTACACGGTGTACTAAAACTGTATTATAGTAGGTCTAATAGCCTGTAGCAAAGATTATTGCAAAATTGGAAAGGATCTATTGTTAAACTGAAATTGGTATTATCGGAAAAATTATTGTTAATTGCAATGAATGCTAATTATTTCTTCAAATGCAGTTTCTTAAGTAATTATACATACAAAAGGTGAATCTTAAACTTCCGTTTCTTCCCCTTCAAATAAAAGGAAGTTTTCATTATGCGTATTTAGAGATGGTTAACATACATCCTAAGTATGAGTGCATGTTGTAGAGAAATAAAGATGTGTACTATCATAATAATAACAGTAATAATAATAATGATTTACTATGGAACTATCAAATTGAGTACCAGAGCGTCCTTGGTACTCCTGGGAACCTTGGGAAGGTAAAGGCTTTCGAGCATGGGACTGACCATCGCACCTCACTTCGTACCGTAGGTTCAGCATATGTGTAGCGCTACCTCCACATCCTCTATGCACCATTTAGGGCGTGTGCGTATCTCACAGGGGATTGTTTTACCTTTTTATACTAGCAACTAGATATCCCACAAAGACACAACAATTATTGACAATTGCAACAAGTACGATCAGCTCATAGGAACAATTGATTATAAGTTATCTAATTATTGTGTAAAAAGTTAACAAGCTCAAAACATTGGAAGAACCCCAAGCGCCTTTGTGACGCAAAAATTTCCACACCAGGAACAAGAACAAGAAACAATCCTTTAGTATAGATTGGAACTAGACTGTATTAGAAAATTCACTGTATTAAAAAAAATATGTATGGCCTTTAGGTATCTACGGCTCTGGTCGGGATATGGCAGGGGAAAGGAGTTGGTGGTACTATGCAGGCATTTGCGTGGTGTGACAGGTAAAACCCTGTAAAAACCTCAATCAGGACGGTTAGCCAATGGTATCAAACCCAGGACGTCCCGAATGCGAAGCCAACGCTCTACAGCTGAGCTACGACCGCTCGGTTAGAAAAAAGTAGGATGTATGCAAATGCCCTAAACATTTTTCTTTTTCTCATCCTCATTGTCTCAAGTGTTGTTTATCTCTCCTACTTTTTTCAGCAGTTCTTCATTACGTATCTTTTGTGTCGAATTCATCTTTTCCATTCTTCTCCAAGATCACATTTCGAATGGTTCCAATGGTTTTTCATTGCTTGTTTGTAGAGTCCACATTTTCGCTCCATATAATACTATACTTCACATGAAGCATTTTATCATTCAGCACCTCAACTCTTTGTTTCATCAGTCCACAGAAACGATTCCTCTTTTTAGTGAGTACCGGTACCTCCTTCCCCATTTATATTCCGGCGTTGATTTCTTTTTCACACTTCATATTTTCGTTTATACTTCTCTAATACTTCATATTTTTACTTATACATCGTGATTTTGAATGCCTCTAAAAATATGTAGTATATGTATATTAATAATGTGTATATTTCATGATTGACAAAGTCTAAAAATTTAATGTTTATCTGTGTTTTTCAAGTGTTTATAGTACAGTAGTGGAGGATAGGAGACTTACACTGCAGCACAAGATTCAGTTCGTGACCTGGTTTATTGAGTCACGCTCTTTTGTTTCTGTTCAACGAAGGTTCCGGCTGGAAAATATGTGTGCATGGGCACCATCTACTAAGTCTATTTGGCGATTTGTTGATCAATTCAACGAGACTGGGAATGTTATATGGCAGCAAAAAAGAGGATTCATTCCAAAAGTGCGAGGAGAAGAGTGTATTGACGCAGTGTGACGATCTGTTTTGAACAGTCCGACAAAAAAAATAGTGTGATGTTTGCCTGCAGAATCAGAAATATCCTCAACATCCTGTTTGCGATATTCTTCGAAAGGACCTAAATAGATGTCCTTACAAAATCCAAATTCTTCAAGCTTTAACAGATGCCGGAGAAAGACGGGGACTAGATTTTGCAAACCAGTTTAGTGCCTTACAAATGAAGCTTAATTTTATCTTACGGGGTCAAGTAAACGAATAGAATGTCAGATTTTGGGCAGTCGATCATCCACATGAAATGATGGAGACTCCTCTGTACACACAAAGGGCTTTGGCATAGTGTGCTATATCGAAACGTGACCTAATTGGATCTTTCTTTTTTAATGGCAACGTCACATCAGAAAATGATTTGCAATTGTTGTGGAATACTTCATTCCTGGTCTTCCTCGGAAACGTTGTCCAATTCGTCAGTACAGGTTCCAGCAAGACGGAGCTAGGCCGCATAGAACTGAACCTGTCCTGACCTTCCTCAACTCAAAATTCAACAATCTTGTGATTTCAAATCGTTACACATATTTCTTTCTAAAAAGTTTGGATTTGCCTCCAACTAACCCAGATTTAAACCCCATGTGACTATTCCTTTAGGGGCTTCCTAAAGCAGTGTTTTCAAACGAAGAACGCGATTACTAGATAATTTGAAAGCAAATATCGAACAATGTACAACTACTGCAAAAGTTAGTCGTGCGATTCTTGGTTAGTTATTTGACAACATGGTCAGCCGAGTGAGGGAAGTGATCATCAAGGTAGATATTTCGAACATATTTTTTTTTTTGGGGGGGGGGGCGTTTTAGTTGAAACACTATGTAATTTTCTAATGCTTCATTTTTCACCTATGCTTCTCTAATGCAGTAGAACCCCGCTAATCCGAACACCTCCAAACGAAAATTGATCTTCAAATGATAAAGATTTTTTATTTTTTTCGCTCACCTGATTGGCTATTTTTTGCCCGTGCCTCCTCCTTGACTCACACTCAAGGTCACTAACCTCGAGTCTTCGCCTCACCCTTGTCCTACAGTAGTGGTTGACACGCTGCCACGGCTTATTTATCCTAGTACAATCCAGTAAAGAAAGATATGCTACGTTGACGTTTTTCGGATAATCCGATTTTTTTAGAATCCGAGCAGGTCTCAGTCCCAATAAGTTCGGATTACCGGGGATGTACTGTACTTGAAACCGGATAGCTGTTCTTTATTGTGTCTTCCAATTTTGAAGATAGCTGTGGTTTTATTCGTTCTCTGTTCATCTTCATCCGATGTTCCCCACAAGTTTTATTTAGTATGTGCCGAGAAATATCACATCCCAAAATGATTACAGCCTTACACAGTGAACAAAGATGACTCTATTCTTTAATTTCGAGTTTTCTCTACGTACTGCGTGGAATGTGCTCTGCAGAACTTCAGAGGTACCGATTCACAAAAATGCATGTAATAAGATGTATAAATCAGGAATTTAAGGGCCAATGTCAACGTGTGAGTAAAAGTAAAGGCACTAACTAACTAACTAACTCTATGGCTTATGGAACTCGCAAGTTCATCGCCGCAGTAACACGTTCGCCATTGAATTCTATCCTGGGCAGTATCAAGCCAGTTTTCATCACGAACACCTACTTCTCGAAGATCTCTTCTAATATTGTCCTCCCAACGACGTCTCGGTCTTCCCAATGGCCTCTTTCTATCGGGCCTTCCAACCAGGATAGAATATAATCTTCGTTTTTCCCCCATCCGAGCTACATGCCCTGCCCACCTTAGTCGTCTCGATTTCATTATTTTTACAACATCTGGTGAATCGTACAGTCCGTGGAGTTCTTCATTATGCAGTCTCCTCCACTCTCCAGTCATCTCGTCCCGTTTCGGACCATATATCTTTCTCAAAACCTTATTTTCAAATACAGGTAATTTATGTTCATCTGCTAGGGTCGTACTCCAACTTTCGCAACCGTAAAGTATTACCGGCAGAATAACCGTTCTGTATATTTTTAATTTCAATTTCCTTGATATTAATCGCGATGTTAGAAGTTTTTGGACTGAGTAGAAACATGCGTTCCCCGATACTAAGCGACTTTTTATTTCTTCCGTGACCTCATTTTTGCTTGTTACGTATGCTAAAAGTAAAGGCACTAATAGAGTAAAAGGATAAACATGATGATGAGGTAAAAACACAGTACTGAGGATGTGGATGCCGTCGAGAGGATGAAGGGTGATTGAGGTAAAGACACCTGATCTCAGGATTAAAGCAAATCACCAATTTGTGAGTGAGTTGTGAAATTGTAAGAAGAAGCAAAAAGCCAACCTGATGGTGAGACTGATGTTAACAACTCTGGTTGCCACTCAAAACTGAGGATTAAAGAGATAAGGAAAAGAGGTCGTGAGAAGTACTGAAATAAAACAAAACATAACAACAAAATGCTACTGTACATATAAAACATCACTTCCGCTGACCTAGCTTACTGCAAGGCTTCCAACAATCACATATTCTAAAACCTGCTTCTGCGCATAATTTTCAAGACCTTATCACAAGCAATATCTATCTATCCCGGTTTGGATATAGATTTTCCACTTGTGCCTCCCTCCATCTTCTGTTAAGAAATTTCAGGTTACGTGAACCTTAGAATAGTTTCTCTAAGAGATCTCTGACTCTCTTTCTCCATCTCTCATCTTGTCTTTCTACTCTATCTCTCTCTCTCTTCCATCTTCTTGCGTCATATAAGATCCTCGTGCTTATCGGATTCCTAAAATAGTATCAAAAGCAGAAAGAACGAATATTGCTGAGAAGCCTTACAAAATTCCTTCCTTCCAAAGCTGTGGCTTTTTCATCCATCCCCTGCTTTCTTCGAAAAAAGACTTCCACTTCTGATAGCTCGAGCTGCTCTTAGCATGCATACATATACACACAGGAAAACTTGATTTAGAATCCCTTGGCAAACAACGAATCCGTAACACGTGTCAGCAGAATGGCTTTTTGGCAGCCTTTGCTTCAAAAGTCTTCCGTCACTCTTTTTATACTCAATACTTTTTTTTTTTCATTTCTTTCTTTCTTTTAATTTTTACTGACATTGTTGAATAATTTCACTGATTTCTTGCTTTATGCGAGCTCTTCTCGTAATTCATCAACTTTAATATTAGTCGTATATACAGAGGTTGCACAGGTTAACTGGAACATCTATGAAAAGTGCGAGTGCTCCTGATGTATGCTGCGTGGCATTTTGAGTGGTTCTTCCTGTAGAACATACTGAGGTTCCGTCAATAATGATGTTGGTAAAACGGTTTCTACCTCGAGATTTCAGAATACCCCAAAGCGGCTTCATAATGTTGAGGTCCGGTGGTTCTGCACGCCTTATAGGAGATTGTTGTACTGTACATTCATGATCTGTGAACCATAATCTAACACGGTGAGTCGTATGAACATTACCACTAGGCAATTTAGACCATTGTTGCAATTAATTATGCGGTTTCTTTATATTCCACTTCACGGTTCGGCATGGACAAGAAGGATTACCCAGAAATCACAGTAGACACCAGTTGTAACTCGTGTAAGGGGTCGTCCTTGTAAATCGGTTAACTCCACATACGCTGAAACGATTTTCCTTCATCCTCAAATCGCGTGAAGACAAGAAGAGCTCAACTAAAGACAGATATTTACAAGTTTCTAGTTTATCGACTATTCTATTGGATTGTGATGAATTTCATATTTAATAATGTACACGAGTCTTCAGATATCTTTGGATAGTACAATATTTATTTATCTGAAATATTTCCAACAAGCTATCTAGGCATAAATAGTTGGAAACCAATTATAATATGTTCTGAATACTTCCCAAAGTCTTATTTTCCTTGTACAACAAGTGTTTAGACAAATATTGATGCTGCAAGATTATGATGCGTTCAATTGTAACGTACGGAAGATAATTATTTTCCAAGATAATAGTTCTGGTCAGTCACTACACTACGAAGTCCTTCTTTTACTTCTACAGTCTTCGGAACTGCCTTTCAGCACTGCTCAGTTTCGTCTGGCGTACGAAAACACTTTATTTACTTCAGGATTACGCAATCAATGAGCGCAGTGTTCCATAAGATCTTGCTCATTCACAAGAAGAATATTCCGAATATTAATACAACAGAAAAAGATAAGTTAAGAGTACTCTTTAGAATATTAAGAAGTTAAACTTAACTGCTAAAAGAATTAACTTTACTTATAAGAAGCTATTAGATACGAGTAAGAAATCTCCTGACGTAACAGAGAGTAATCTTAACATGATTCATAAATTGTTTTTTTTTTATATATATATAATTTAAAATGGAAATAATGTATTTAATATTAAACTAGCCATACAACTTAAAATACAGATGTGTTCAAATTATTAGACACAGTATTCATTTTGCTTAAAATTCATTTTTTGAACAAAACTGCATCGACATATGTTTTAAGTTAATTCCTGTTACTGTTATTGAATTCCTTGCTCGTTTTCTTACGTTTCACGTATGCTTTTCAACATCACTAATATTTTCTGAAGACTTTTTTATCTTAGTGGTAGGGCACTCGATCATGCATAACATAAATGAGTCGTCACCAAATCCGGATACAATCTGTGGGAGTAGTTGTTTTACAAGAACGTTTAGTAATCTGTCTTGCTGCATTGTCCACTCGACTATATTAAGTCTCTCAGATCCGAAGACATGCATTACAGCACCAAACCATGATTGACATTCGATGATTTTTACACCTTGTAACTTGAATATCTCCCCAGATCAATGCCAAAACATTTCGTCAACATTAATCAGATAGAGTGATAAATATTGTTTCCAAGAAGTCCAATGTTTCAGTCCTTCTGCTTACTACAGACAGTTTCTTGCATAGTTTGGATCACCGAGACCATCCAGAAACTTCCTTACACTGTGTGGAGTATTTAGTCCTTTCTTCCTCGGCCGGTGTGACGTTTGGACCCCTAAACAAGGAGTTCCTGTAACACTCCCAGGATAAATGTCTGCACCATGATAGAAAAAAAAATATGCCTGAGTCTTTAAAAGTGGCTTTTCTTTTCCTCAGAACCAAAGTTTTTTAAGTTTTCTCAGGTTTATTGTAGAACAGCTTGCGTTTTCACCCACTCCTTCCAACCCTCTTTTCTGATTTGTTTGTTTCTCTATCATCCAAACGTACATTTATTTGTTAGTACAAACACTCTACAAGAAATTAGTCTTTCTGTGTGTCTTCCTTCATCCCAAAGACCTTTCACGACTTCGTCTTTCAGTGAAGAAAATCCCTCTGGCCTTTCTATCGAAATTACAGAACTTCACAGAAAAATATAAATATACAAACGAACCCGTTAAAATTACTTTAAAATGATCAACTGCAACTTTATGAATATCGTACCCTCATACAAAGAAGAGGGTTACACTACTAACTTGTTGGCGCAAAAGGCACAATAGCTCAACTCAAGCATTATCTACAGATCGCCTCTCCAGTGCTGTCATCTACGGTTCAAGAGGAATACAAGTAGTCAAGTTATAATGTACACAAGTGCAGGATAAAATATTAGTAGTTTTACCGTAATATTAGGCCTTCGTAATTCTATACAAAAGAAACTTTGAAATTTTCTGGAGTGAATCTAATAATTAATTTGAACACATCTGTATAGACTTATTTTATGGTCCTACTGTATATTCAATGTAAGAGGTGGGGTATTGAAGACAGAATCTCTTACTAGTCTTCACTTTGATATGAAAAATGAAAAGCAAATACGGTACCATTTGGAGGAGATGGGTATTTTGTACTTTTAGAAATCATTTTTTCTTAGAACAGTAAATAAAACACAAATTAAATTACACATAATCGTTACAGTAGCAGTACTTTGAACAATGTGAATTTACAATTTGAAGACCATAGAAAAAGATCTTTGTTCATTTTATTGATTTTACAGGAGAGCGTTCTAAAGATTCAGAATTAGCATTACGTACGAGCTGAAGATCAAATCAAGATTTTCCTGTAGCAGACGGACGTCCTGTACATTTTCTTGTACATTATTTTCATGCATGATAGCTTGTTAAGAAAGCCCTTCAAAGAGCTTACTGATAGCACTCTTACCTCAAAAGAAAACAAAGCAACTTTTTTTTTGTTTGTTTGTTTTGTTTCTGGATTTCTTCATTTGTAAATATTTCTCGTTAGATGTATAATTTTCTGTAGTTATAATAGTTAAGGTTGAATATCAAATAATAAAACTATCTGTGTACTTGTTGGTCAGAATGGCAAAGAAAGAACGCTACAATTTTTCAGTTTCATTATAATTTGAATTATAAGGACATTAATCTAAAAAAAATGTCACCTTACAAAATGTATTCAAAATGAGAGTAAAAGAGAACATAATTAAAGAAAAAATATTTACAAAACGAACCACACTTAAAAAAATTGTACATCTCCGCGAAAACAAAAGCGTCTGTCAACCCTGTATCAAAATACAGTAGGCGCTCTTTAATCTGGTGTTCTTTGTTTCGGCACATTCTGTCATCCGGCACTGATTGAGCAGCTCGGGTGGATTCGGGCGTTTGTTGTCGTGATAGCATACACTTTTTTTCTAAACAGTAACGCTCATGTGTATTTTTTTTCCTGCTATAGAGCAGTTTATTACATGTACAACTTGTTTTAAATATCATTGTACTGTAAACTATATTGATGTTCGAAAATCCGGCAAAATCGATAATCCGGTATATCCTGCCGTAGTCCCGAACGTGACGGATTAAAGAGCTCCTACTGTAATAAAAAAAAGGTTAAAAGGAAAGTGGCGAGTTCATCGTTCAGAAAAAAGAAATTAAATAATAAAGGATGAAACGGAAGGGAAGGATAAAGGGGAAGAAGGAAGAAAACTTGTAAGAATAAGAAAAATATAGAATAGAAAGTCTGCAATAACTAGAAAGGAAGTTCAGTTTGCTGTGAAAGGACAATAGCTTCACGCTCTGGTGATTAATAACATGAGTATTCGACATATGATTTTGAATCAGTATGACCTTCGCTAGCTTGTGGATATGAGCAACGATGATTCTACTACTCTTATTACAGTCTGCATTATTATCAGCAATATTAACAGAGATAATTCAATGGTTAAACAAAAAATTTACAACTTACTACGTTTGTCGATTGTAAGATAAGATAAGAATCGAAACAAATAGTCGTTAGACTCCAATTTGATAAAGATTAATACTTTACCTTAGTAACGATTGTGTTCTTATCATAGCAAATGCATCAGCAAAAACAAAACTATCATATTGCGCGTAAAACATCGCTTTTAGAAGCTGGTAAAATCCAGTCTCTATTATCTAGTGATGAAGATTGCTCTCCACGTATAGGTCTAACTTTAAACTTACGCCACCTATTCTGACTGAGTCTTTCCCTAGGATACATTGACTACTTCTCAGGATAATAACTATGACTCAAGATAACAGTTATGACTCAGGATAACAGCTATTATGTATAAACGTTATGCGTGTTAAAAATTGTCGGGCAGTTCCCGGGGAAAAGTCGAACAACTCAGATGAATAAAACGCGATTGCCAAAAATCAGAAACCCTTCAGTTTCCAAAAATATTCAACCAAAGAATACTTTTATTTATTTTTATTTTTTTTTATTAGTGTGCAGATTCTTTTGTAAAGCAGAATTTTCGATAAAAAAAAAGTGTTTTCTAAAGAAATGCTTTCGCTCTTTCTACATGGAATACCGATGCATTTGGAAGTAATTTTTAACTTCAAATTTGAAAATGCGATTTCTCGTCTTTTTATGAGTGATATACATCATGGCTTCTAGTAAACTTTGTTCTCCCCCATTTTTTACTACGAAGGTTATCGAAAGTCTAAGAAATACTGTAAAATTTATAGCGTTGTATTTAGTTATTAAAAAATGGTATTAGAAAACTCGAAAACTTTTCCGTGAGAAAAATGTGCCAGAGGATGTCAGGAGTAAGATATGTATTTAATACAAGAAATCTTTGGACGTTGTTCTCAAGTACCTGACGAAACGAAAGAAATAATTTCAAAAGCGTATTATCGCTGTTGGACGGCTAGATAAGGGAAATTAAGGCGTTGGATAGCTGGCCTGAAGGTACCGGGTTCAAATTTCCCCGAATTTAAGTTCTTTTTTACTCTTTTTCATTCACAAGTACATTACTTTTCTTTTGTCCTACTTATTAATAAATGCTCCCTTTTGCATCTGTTTACATTTGCAATATTTTTCAACGTTTTAGCGTTCGAAATATGAAAACTTTATTTGATTAGATGAAAATTCGCCTAACAGATATGTCTACATTCCCATCGAAATAGATTGCCATAGATTCCATCTTCGAGCGAAAGTTTCTCATCTTTTTTCCGCTGAAAATTCGCTCTAAAAGAGTGGTCCCTCTCTCCGCTCAAATGGAGCGGAATTTTTCTCTTTTGATTTAGTGCGTACGCATACGCTTGCCAACAAAAGTATGCAATATTTCGTTGTTGAATTATTTGTATTTGTGGTAAAAAAAAATATCAAAAAGTAAATAAACAAAAAGCAGAAATGCGGAAGTGATATTTTGAAATAAGAAATTTATATTTTGTGTTCAATCATATAATTATGGAAGTAGTTTATTAAGTTCAAGACTTATCAGTGATACCGCCAGCCCCCCTCCTGTGCGGGGTGTTTACGCCCCAAAGTCTCGACAACCCCCCCCCCCTAATTTTTGCTGTGAAAAACCGATAGAAATCGTACAAGACTTCACTTACACTCTCCCAATTTTGACTTTACACCCCCAAACTGAAAATCCTGGCGGAACCCCTGCTTGTTATTTTCCGTAACAACTTCAGAATTGTGTTTCATAATTGTAAAATCCTCTCAAAATTATTTCGTGAAGTAAACATTTGTCTTAAGCCAGCAATATCCTAGTACAAGGGTCTTCAAATGTCTCACTGAAATGCATTTGACTGAGCAAAGTTAAACTCTCGAATCAAGTTCTGGTTGTTAACCTCAAGAGGACACAACAGGAACCCAGTTTAAAATTGACAATTTTTATTACAAAAATTCATACAACTTAAAAGATTCTGGGGTCTACAGCTTTAACCTAATTATATTCCCAGATATGTAAAATTTATGCTTGACAACATTTGGAAGTTATCCTCAAAATTATTATTATATGCAAAGTATCTTCTTACGAAACAAAACTACAGTATTTTATTCTAAAGTGATTAAACCATGTCTTTCAGCAAAACTAAGAAATAATATAACATTGGAATTAGTCATGGTACAGTTAAACTTGTCTTTGATAAAATTCCACGTTTACAGAACATAGTTTTCTTCTGGACGTGTTGACGTTGAAAACATGTTATATTGAAAGTGACCAATACATTATTAGGAAACCACGATAAATACATACTATAATTTATTTCTCATTCAAAAATTGCTATTTATTTCCAAGAAACTGATCATACGAGGGTGTTACATAAATTCGCGATACCATATTAGCGCCCTTATTCTCGATATTTTCTGCTTCTGCTAATCATTTCACACTGTGCAAATATATTTACTAGGGTTGCAACCTTTTGTTAAATAAATTACGGGATGCCAAGAAAAAAATACAGGGTAATAAAAAAAATACGTGACAAATCTGAAATAACCTAAAATGGAAGTAAAATGAGTTAGGCCCTGTACTACTATTTGCCTACCCACACAATTTAAAACCTCCATAATAATCAAGAACAAACAACAAACGTCTTGCTGCAAATGTTCACACTCCAAAATCACTAGCGGGCGGAACATTGGTACTTCAATTTTCTAAACATAGGCTCTAGTTGGCGTTAGCATTTGTACTGCAAAACAATGGCTGTATTAATTCAACACTTTTTGATGTGCTGAGACACCATCATTGACTGAACACAACAAGAGGTGTTGAATTCGGATGGTGCAACACAGTGGATGTGTTGTCAATCCAGATTCAACCGAATGAAGAGTGTCATGCTAGAAGTATTACAGTGTTGAATAACCGAAAACACACGACAAACGGTGTTGATTTAACACAGCTAATTTTCGCAGTGTGTTATCAACTAGAGCAAGTATTATCAAGGTGCGAGTATCATACGTCGTCAAGTTCGGACCTGGGGATGTGAATAAAGTCTGCTCGAAAATCTGCATTGGGAAACAGTTGCAACAGTAAACAGTTGGAAAAGAGTCCATCATGGTTTATTTCTTAAATTATTAATATGTTGAAAATATGTGTGTGATTTCACTACTCATAATACGGGTTGCGTAATTTTTACCTAAAATACGGGACAGGTGGCAACCCTAATATTTACACAGTGAAGATTTCAAATTTCTTAGTAATTTCCCAAGATTTATTATCCTTCTAGCATATTTTCTTTTCTAAACATGGATGAAAATATAGC
Source organism: Lepisma saccharinum (assembly GCA_022664845.1). NCBI lineage: Eukaryota > Metazoa > Arthropoda > Insecta > Zygentoma > Lepismatidae > Lepisma > Lepisma saccharinum. The sequence goes on from JAGDQP010002437.1 coordinate 71,279, forward strand.
TCTGAGAGTTGTTATTAAGTTCCATTGGGTCCATACGAGAGCAGCTATTAGGCTAGGACCAAAAGCCACAGTTGTTGAGTTTTATGCTGTAGAAGGCCGAATTAACTGACAGCAGAAAATGGTTCGTTGCTTCAATGCAGGAGACACCAACCAGCCTTCAATATCAACCACGTTACGGAAGACCAGTGACTGTGGACCAGAGGTCGTACGCCAAGTCGTCGAAGCGAGTACCGAAACAAACATAGGCAAATTGTCAGCTAAGTTAGGTACTTCAAATACCACCGTGAATCGAAAATTCGTTGAGCTCGGTAAGGCTTTGCCCAAAGGCTCATGCTCAAAGGCGGATTGACGTATGCCGTCAGCTGCTCGATCAGAGGGCTGCTAACCAAGACATCAAGAAAATTCTAACCTGCGATGAAAAAATGAACATTTCACCGTAATCCAGTCTAGAAAGCAGTGGTTGAACCCCATCGACCTTCTGGAACCGTGGTCAAACAATGGAAAGTTCGATCCCAAGCTGATTGTTTGTATGGTGGAAATTCGAAGGTGTGAACCACTTTGCATTAGTTCCAGATGGTTGAACCATCAGTGCCGATCTCTACTCTCAACAACTTGATGGAATGTATGAAACCCTGGTCCGAATGTACCAGGCTTTAGTCAACCAGAAAAGGGTCTTCCTCCAAGAAAATAACATTCCGGCTCATAGTGACCCACCAAAAACTCCGAAACTTCTCCCTCATCCATCTTGTTTACCAGACTTTGCACCAAGCGACTACAATTATTTCCGATCCGTAACGCACTTTCTCCGCGGCAGAACCTTTGAAACCTAAACGAGGTCGAAACAGGAGTCCGGCAGTTTTTTGCCTTGAAACCCGATGAGTGGTAACGGGCTGGAATCGAAAATTTGGCTCAAAGATTACTATATATTATAGAACATAATGGTCCAGGCGCGGCTTGTAGCAGTGCGCAAAAGCGCATTGAACCCCCGCTAGATTAATTAAAAATATAACAAAATATATTAATTTTAATGTTCGTTCATCACACGACTGTTATAGTGCCCCTACGAAATATGCTTTCCAGCTTAAATATGCTGACTTACTGGTTGCAGAGCATTTGAGAAAATGGGCTACCCCTCTCTCTCTTTCTCTGGGTTCAACCACGGAAATGTCTCCTCTTATAGGTCAGTTTCTGGGCTAGGGGGCAGAGGGGCGAGGGAAGTCCTTTTGGCTTAAGCACAGCCGAAAACGAGAAAATTGAGCATACGAAACACTGTGCGCACTGCTATTTCTGGGAAACAGAGCGAAAAAAAAGTTTACTTCTCTCGTACGTGCTGCACGTGTGTTCGTGTAAGAAGAGGAAGAGGGTTGATGTTGGTGCAAGGTGTGGTGAGAGAGGATTAGATGTAATTGATGTCTTCACTAAGAGGAAGGCAAGGAGAATGGACTCCCATTATAAACATTCCCAGTAAGGTAAGTGCTATATATTTGATACCTCCATATTCTTAGAGCATACTGGCAAAATGACGATGATTTACAACTTGCTTAAAAAATAATTTTAGATACAAGTTTTTTAAATTCGAAAATATTTTCATTACTTAACTGACCTAGAGGATGTTATCATGGATAGAAAAATGTTCTATTTAGTGGTAGTAAACGAATGTGCGACGAAACGAGGCCACATCTGTGCAAAAGGCATTTTGGGCATAGCATTATGTTTTAACGTCTGCTGCTTGAACCTCCATTTCAGCGAAGCACGAGCCGCTACTGTAATGGACTGTACTTTGAAAATTATATCTGTTTCTGTTTTGTCTTTTTCTATATGAGTGTATTAAGCTTTGTTCGTCAAGAGGTCGGGAACTTCTGTATCACCCTAGTAGTTAAAATAGAATGCTTCAATGTATTAACGCTGAGCAATTCACGAGTCTTAGCGCTGTCAACTGGGATAACCTAGCTTTATTCCTGAAGTTCAATTAAGCCCTCTTATATTTTACTATATTAACACACACACAAGCCAGCATCGAAGAGATTATTACAAGGATTGAATGAATGGAAAAAGTAGCTGTTTATTTTTCTTCATTCTTTATAATCGAAATAAAGAGCTTAAACGTAATTCTTCCTAATTAAAGAGGTTAAGCGCAATTCTGGCTAATTTGCTTTCACTATTTTAAACTCTAAATTAACTAAAAAATAAAGTACCTTCACGTGTCTTATTATAGGCAGGCTTCTATCGTCCCACAAATATTACCTACCGTAAATAAATAATCCTATGAACAATCCTATGAAAAGTTAATGCCTATGAACAAAAAAAGAAAATAAAGATTTTGCGTTATTCACAGTTAAAATGTTTTGTTTTTTTCGCGATAGAGAAGTTCCGGTCCAGTGATTCTATTAGACCCCCTCCCTGAGGGGTGTCACCCCCAAATCCTTGAGAGCACCTCCCCCAAACTAATAATTTTAAGGTAAAAAAAATCGACAGAAACCGTATAAACCCCCAATTCCGACTGTACACCTTCCTAAACTGAAAATCATGGTCAAATATCAGTTTTCGACCAATACAACTTAGGGAACAAGGAATTGCTAAAAAGTGAACACGATGGTTTAATTTTTTTCATTAAACAATGATTGCTACTGAAGACAGGATCCGTTAAGAGCAAGTTTCATGATAATAGGACCCTACTTGTAAATTATGAGAAACCAACACCAGTATCTGAAATCTAAATACACTAAAACCTCGTTTATACAAACTTGATGCGACTGGACCCATTCCGGAGAAACGAAATTCCAGATAAACCAGATTTACGGCATTTTCATGTTATAACTGCATGTAAAGACAGAATTATAGTAACAAAATTGTTTATTTTACAAAAGTCAAAATTTATTTTAATGAATAGAGGGCAAATACAAAGGTTGAAAAAAGGTACTTTAAAAAAAAAACAGAACAAAACATATGTTTAAACGAATTTTCTGTATTTTTCATATTCTTTTCTTTAGTTCACTATGGTTCGTGGTGTCCTCGAATCCTGGAACGTTAATTTAACTAATTTCCCGACGTCATACAATGATGAAATTTTGCACAGTGAAGTAATCTAAAAAAAAAATCAGATTTTCTTAAATGTGTCATACTATGGGCAAAAAATGAAAGGATTTTTCCGACTGAATACGAATAAGATTTATTTTTTTCAGAAAAGGATTTTGGGGATTCCAAATTTACACTAAAACGAAACTTCTAATATAAAAATTAAAAATGGCGACCATTTTTCTTTCTAAGCAGTTTCTTTTTTGCTATAAATTTGGAATCCCTAAAATTTTTTTTCTAAATAAATTCATATTCCCATTCTGTCGGAAATCCACTCATTTGATACTCCATATGACCTACTCATAAACTTCATCTTTCTGGCCTCGAGGTTCCCCAATTCCCACCTCTTCTCCAGTCCAAGAGGTTCCCAATTTTTAGGAACCGTTTCCGGATATTGCAAATTACCATTTCTTTGGGCCAAAAACAAGTAACGCACTGCCAGTTTTGCAGTTTTAGTGAGTTTTATTTCATTTTCCTTCAACCTAAGGACTATTTTCTTTAACATAGAAAACTCTTTGACCCATTTTTTATGGAAAATACCCGCAATTTTTTTATAAGCAGTTTTATTTTTGTGAAAACTTTGCTATAAATTTCGAATCCTTAATTTTCCTTTAATAGTGAATAGAATTCAAATTTTTATTTAATACAAAAAAATCCTTTCATTTAATACCCAACACAATATACTTTATAAATATTTCCCAGGCTCCCAATTTTCGGGGGCTTTTATCGTATAACTACCATTTCTTTAGGTGAAGACATTGGGTCAGTTTTGAAGTTCAAGTGCATTTAAATATTTTATTTCAACTCAAGTGTTAATTTTTTAAAAAGATAATCGTCTTTGATTACTTCGATAAGAAATGAGCGCGAATTTTGTCGTCAGATTTCTTTTTTAGGGGGGGGGGACATCGCTCTAAGTTTTATTTATACCGTAAGGAATAATATAACATTGATCACGAAGAAACAGGGAGTGTACGCTGCAACCCATAGAACATAATTGTGATAAATATTCTTTTTACCAGTTTTCGTCCAAAATTGACCGCCATTTTGGTCTAAAACCAGTTTTATTTTGTTGGAACGTGGCTACAAAGATTTAGACAATAAAGAATAATTTAAAATTGGTACCCATGGATCAGGGGTGTACGCGGGGGCTCATAGAAAATAATTTTAAACTAGTAGCCTTTCCGTGAATAGAAAATATTTGTGAAAAATAGCCTATTGGACAATTTTTAACGAAAACTGACCGCCATTATGGACTAAATAAAATCAGTTTTCGTTTCGTTTTTGGGAACCGCTATAAATTTTATTAAGGAATGAAAAAAAAATGGTCCCGATGGATGAGGGGATGGGGATTCACGTGGAATGCCCGTGGCTCCCCGACTTAAACCCCAAGCACCGAAAAAGAAATATCAAATCTGCACAGTTACTCACTACTGTATCTTTCCTCATAAACATATAAAAGGGATAGAGCAATGTAATCATAGAAGCAAATACATGCCCATGAAGTTTTTCTTCTCCTGGCAGTTTCTCTTCAATAAATAAAACAGAAATTGAAATAGGAACCTCTTGTTTCATATTCTTGATAGCCAGGGGTGGATTTCGGTTTCATTTCTTGGCCTGGCCCACTGCTCCGAAGGGGTACATTTTTGGGTCAGTATAACGGGTTATTACAGGATAATAATAATAATAATAATTATTATTATTATTATTATTTGTTCCGCTATGCGTTTGGAAACTTTTGACCTACCCCGGCGAGGCCAGTACAGGGCCGAAATCTACCAGTGCGCCCTTTAGCTTCCCCAAAAAGTAAGCTCTGATTCTAACAGACATTCAAAATCACTTACATTAATGAGTAGATTACTCTTCGTGTCTTGTTTTTCATATCTGTCAATGGACTAGACACTAGAAGTTCTATCATTTCCTGCTGAGAAAAAAGCTCAACAATGGATTAAATTTGGACTCCGCTCAGCAACAGACTTCACCCGAAGAGGCGATGTGACCGAAATCCAGAAAGAAGTTACAGAACTGTGCCAATATGGTTATAATGATTTTCTATCAAACTAAATTTCTCGTAAGACAAGTATTTTTACACTTACGCAATTTCTTTTCAGCTGTAACTGAAAATTTTTCCATTGCATATTGCTCCATATTTTTTTTTATCCTCACTTCGAGGACCACTCAGCTGGAAATAAATTTGTGCAGGAGCATTTTGTTTCATCTTCTCGTTTAAAATTTGAAGTTACGACTTCCCTCTCGTTATATACAGGGTGTTGCAAAATAACACAAACAAAACTTTTTCACGGGATTCCTGACATAAAATTAAAAATTATAAATGCTTAATTTCAGCGATATAGACTTCCAAAAGCGTGGGAAAATGAGCTCTAGTGGTATTGATATTTCCAATACCATTAACAGAACAATTGAGGCGTCATGGCACCCTAAAATACTTCAAGCCTACGGTTACTATATTTCAAAAGTGAAAATCCGGGACGCTACCAATGTACGAAACTCTTTGAAATGTGCAAAATAAAAAAAAAAAGGTTAAACACTTTAATTTACTTCCTTGTGTTAAATACTATGTCAATTTTATGTCCAACATTCGACTGTACCTAAGTAATCACAGTGACAGTGATACTACTTTTAAACTTGTTAAAATATTCCCTGGTCGAAATGGCAACAAAAGTATGTGCCCATTGTTGCATAAAAGGAAGGAAAAGTTAAAAAACTATAATCAATAATACAAAAAAGATCCACCTCCTAAGTTTTCATTTTATGTAAATTTTTAAACATTTCCCTTTGCTACCTTGCTGATTTTATTAAACAAGGTATACTTTTGCTTAGGGTTGTTAAGATCAGCGGAAAATTACCAAGAAATTCAATCGGTGGAATATCTCTGAAACAGGAGGCAGATGAAAATAAAGGGTAATACCGACAGCAATAACCCTTGAGCAACAAAACGCTTTGTCCCTGGTCCAATGAAATAGATGTTTCATTCAATCTAAAGTAGTTGAATCGTGAACTTGAATTAAATTATTTGTTCTACGTATTAATTTCTTTTAAATTTTCTGAGTTGCTATACTCATAAATGAAACTGAACATAATCGTGTTAAAAGAAAGGAAACGATCATTTCCCCTTTCCTCTATTCTTCGATGCAAACCGGGACATTTATACGTACCGAGAACTATTTTCGGGACACTGGGACTCAGATCTCGATTCCGGTACCGTCCCGGATTTCCGGAACGAATAGGAAACCCTATTTAAATCTGTTCTATTCAAAAATTCACATATTTCACAATTGTGCAATGTTGGACAGGGGATTTTCCTAAGGAAGTAGGAGATACCCAGATATTTCCTAAATACCCGATCTGAAATGTAGCTAAGATAGCTATGAGACAGGGATGGAAGGTAGACCTTAAAATAATAAAAAATGAATCTTCTACTTTATTAGGGGAATCCCCTGTGCATCCATTGCACAATTTTGCAAAGCGCAGGTCTGAAGTCTTTGACGGTATCACGCCGAGTACGCTCTATTATTAATGGTATTGGAAATATGAAGCTCTACAGCTAATTTCCTTATGCTTTCGGCAGACCAGAGCTCCTAACGCGCCTAAAGTTCTACCTCGGTTACTAGGACGTTTTCTTAAATTACTTTTTATGTACTATTATCCTTGCAAGTTTGTCAGTGTTATTTTGCAATAACCTTATTTAGACACTTCATTTATTTGAATTGTTTCAATCCAATTTTAAAGCTCTTGACATGCATATTCAAATTTCTTCTCTCATGATTCTACTAGGATAACGGAAGGAGCAGTGATTGATTTTCTTTTAGCCTTCAGTAACAAGGTCTGTGAAGTCTTATAGAACCGCTATTTCCGTGAGTGAATTGTTATTAACGTCCTAAACGAGCTAGTGAGCTTCTTAGGACAGGACCTACGCTTTTCGGTAAAGTGTACATCGAAAGTCTACTGCGTTCAATGGACCCCGGCTGGATTTGAGCCTGTTACCAAGAAAAGCGAGTGCTCTAACCTCTCGCTCGACCATCCCGAAGTTTCGTTTTGCGCGTCTGTCTGTTGATTACTTTTAACTCAGGAACTATTAAAACTATGAATGTATCTCAGGTGTAATTGGAAACGACTTGGCGAGACTCTTTCGAAAGCCATAGGACACCCCACAGTACTGACAGAAGGACAGGAGGAAGAGTTCGTGTTGCGAATTATGACTCTCGCGGGAAAAGGACTACCCTGCACCCCTGAAACGATTCGTATAGCTGTTCATCGATATGTAATAATAAATCAAATTATGCATCCTTGGAGAAACAAAGGATTAGCTGGTGAAGATTGTTTTTCAAGGTTCATGAAAAGACATCCGAACTTACCATTACGAAAACCTGAGGGACTTTCAAGATCTCGTGCTGTAAGGAATCAGTGAATGTTTTTTTCAACTGTTGAAATCTGCTACTTCGACGATTAATGTCAACACAAGGTGGTTGCTCTCACTAGCGTCGAAAGAGGCGAGAATGTCATTGTGATAGTCTCTTGCAACGCAGTTGGACAATACATCCCACCATCTACCACCGGATTATCATGTTTCCTTATCAGATAGTGGTTACGTTAAGGAAAAACTGTTTGTTCGCTGGTTCGAGTATTTTCAAACAAACAGGGTTGAGGGGAAATGTTTATTAATGTTATGTTTTTCACACATTATATAGAAAAGGGCATAATTTAAGAATATAGATGAGCGCTAATGTGATTAATGTAAACAATGTTGATACAGCGAAAGACCCAAATAGCCCCGTGATTAATACTAGTCTCGAATTCTGCCATTTTTATTTTAAATTCGTTTTCAGAATTTCCATGATTTAACAGGTTCTTCATTCTTTAATACGTTGTACTATAATAATGTACGTAGATTATGGCATAATTATTTAAACTCTAAAGTACGTCGGTTTTGGAAAATGTTGACTTTTCTCTTACTTTACTCAAATAGCCCCGGTCTACCCTATAACATTTTTTAAAAATTGGGCACTTTAGTCATACAATTATTAGCGTGCAAGAAAATGATATGATACAATATGATAACACTACTCCAACCTTTCACCAATCTATTCTTCTTCCGGATCCTCTACTTCACTATCTTCTTCTAAATCTATTGGCAGATATTGATTTATTATTATTATTGTTTTGGATGTGGGTACATCACTTTGTATGTCTTCGTAGTACTGGCGAAATTCAGGTGAAATAAATTTACATAGCATTCTGAAATCCTGTATGTTCGCTGCTGAAAGCTTCCATCTTTTCGTGTACAACGCAGGTAGTCATTCGGAATATTTCTTGTTCTATACCTCAAGGTATTAACTTCTTGTCAATTATCTGTGTCAGTGTATGAGTGTATTACTATAACTCCATTTCGGCAATTAAAAACTATAAAAAATGTTTTATATATGCGGCAAATCTGGAACTCTGAATCGGAAAAAAAAATGTTTTATAGTGTAGGTTAAAGTCGGGTAAATAGTCAAGTCGGGGAAGGTAAGTCAAATCCAATGGGAACTTACTTGCATATCGGACTAATGCGTCTAGAGTTAAGGAATAGAAGGAAATTTATGTATATTAGAAAAGATAAAGATATATTGATAATTACATAAACTACTTGAGGATCTGATGCTCTTGAACCTTTCCCATTAACATATTGATATTTCTTGCCCACAAAGTACTTATCTTAAGTGCTCCAGAAATAATTAGTTTGGACGCTCGACCTCTTTCAAATTTTCATGTGGACTGGTTTATCATATGACATTCAAACAAAAAGCATTTCTTCCTTTGAAGTCTGCTGGATAATTTTAGTCCTCTGCATCAGAAGCCTAAAACGTAATCGAACTGGTCGAAATCTTATCCAAATATGATTGTCGAAGTAAAAAAAAAATATCCGGTTTCTAGAGTGCTGTTTCGGACGGAAGGGGTTGAACGTGAAAGTTAATATTTTGAACACTATTACTATCAAAGTATATGGAAGTAATACAGAAAATGAAGGATGGTATATGGTTTCTTCATTTTTTAAAGACTCTTTATAAATCCAAAAATTCGTATTTTGTGAAAATTTGAGCCCAATATCTCTGGTGGGGGACCAATTAAAAATCTAATTCTGGTGTGTTATTCAATTATATAACAAGAATATACAGTAGAAATTTCAACTTCGAGATTTAAGTGTGAAGCGAGTTACAGATTTGCAAAGGGGGTGGGGTGAATAATGTTCATGTATGAGCATTGGAGGGCCAATATCGCTGGCCGTGGATCAGATAATTTTTTTAAATGTTATTCACCTATGGTCGAAACATCAGCGTTGATATTTGAGTTGAAACAGAGTTACATATTTGCAAAATGTAGATGAATAAAGCCCACTTGACTTACTTGGCTGACATATTTAGTTCACTTTAAAAGTTAAATTTGTCAGTGCGAGGTGATCACTTTTCTGTATTGGATAAGCGAAGAAAATTGAATATTTTCAGAAAAAGCTTAAACTTCTTACTGCTAGTATGTGTAATAGAAATACCGATGAATTTACAAATGTGAGTGAATTCTCAGAGGAAGATAATTCATTTAAATTGGAAGACATTTGGAACAATAACGAAAAGCATTCCGTTCGTACTTTACTGTAGAACTATGAAAAGGATCCTAGTTCAGAATAGCTTGTCAGTAGATAAGATGAGAGTATCTCTTAACTACCAGCTGAAAGCTTAACAAAAATTCTTGCGACAGTGAACAAAGAGCAGTTTTCAGTGAAACGTCATTTGAAGTGTTTTGGTCAAAGTTACATTCAAAAACCACAAGAAACTATTAACTGAGATCATCTCAATCTTATTAATACTTCCAACTGCCTACTTCTGCGAAAAAAAAGTATTTAACAATGACAAATGTGTAAACAAAACCAAGGAACATGCTCCAGGTTGATGAAACTTTGAGTCAAAAATGCTTTGTGTCAGTTTCTACCCAAGTGGAAACATCTATGACCAAATCCAAGTACAGATATCTCATTAACACTGAAAGTATATCTCATTCACTTTCCTTTAATCAATGTATTTAAAGATATTTTTGAAAGCGAGCGAGTTTGAAAGACTACAAAAAATTGCGAATAGTGGGTCGTGGGTCAAAAGTAATTGAGTACAACTGTTTCAAAAGATCAACTACTCCAGAATTTCAAAGTTTTTTTTAACGTAGATTACATGATAGTGAAGCATCATTAAATTCGTATGAACATTAAGAAAATGTGTTTGTGTCTGTATTTATTTATTTGAATTTAACACATCTTGTACAGTTGAAAATAAAAAGGATTTTTAAACAAAAAAAAATCCCAAAATATAGATATTTGGCATGCTATTACAGATCCTACATGCTGCTACGTTTATTGATTTTTTCCCATCTCCATCTACATGCCTTGTAAGGAAGGATTTGTGTTTAAAGTTTATTTTAAATTTTAATTGAGATGTTATAAAGAAATATTCATGAAATTATAGAGTATTGAGGTAGTATGTTGAAAGTATCTAGACATTTTTGAGTTGTAGCTCTATCTTTATCTAGATACATGTTTTTGGTGTCATAGTGTCATAAAAGATACAATTTGGTGCAAATATCTTATATCTCTCAAAAAAGAAATCACGAGTATCTGCTCCACTATGCATATTACAATCTATCATAGTCATAATACTTTCTTTCATCTTTCAGGTCCTCCGTCCATATTAAACAAAAGCGTTTAGGAACATGAAAAGTCATCATGGTTGACGCCATCGATATTAAACGAAAGCGTTTAGGAACATGAAAAGGCATAATGGTTGACGCCGTCGACATTGAACGAAAGCGTTCAGAAACTTTAGAACACATTATGGTTTTCTTCCATTATAGGGTAGAGCATCCTGGGACTTTAGATGATGCGATAGTTGCCGTGAATATTATTGAGGAATGCGCTGTATCCTTTTTTTAGTTTTGATTATGTAAAATATTATTAATAAATTATTTGCTTATGGTAACGATTATAGTTTATTTTCTGAATTGAGATGGGTTTGGCGGAACAAAATTCTGAAGGTGGTTTGATCTTACACTGATTAATCAACAAGAGATTCGAAAATGTTTTTGGTTTTCTGTTGAAAAACTATTAATCAATTTATTTAGAGAATTTCAAATACATTTTCCATAACTTTTAATAGTTATGTCATATCTAATATTAATGCTCCGAGAGATAAACAAAAGCATAACATTTACAGAGCCTGCCTTTCAGGAATTGTAATGACTTTTAGGTGCTAATATTTTGTTTACAACTTGTACCAGGCCGTTTTATAATGCACTTGTAATAGATGAAAACAATGTCCATTCATAAATTTCTTTTTAGGAACATCTGCATTATTTTATGTTTTAGAAAATGCATTTTATTGTTGATCTCAATAGCCGTGTTCTAGTTCGGTTTCGCGAATTTATCTATTTTTGAGTGGAGTAATTGTGATTTATTGGTGTGTGTGTCTTTCCAGTCGTGACTTTCTGCATGCCCTGAAGTGTTTCGCGATATTTCATAGTTCAGAGACGCTGGTCGGCGCTAGAAATATGTTTGGTACCATGTTGACTCCGTTTCATCTTTCAGAGCAATTCTATGTAGCGCGAGTTGTTTTCTTCTGATGTGGTGTCTTGCCCTACGTTGGTGACCTGAGAAGCGACATGGATTCGCTCCTGTTAGATGCGATTTTGTTCACTTCGTGTTATGTGTCATGTTGGAGAATGCAAATTTCAGTTATTGTCCGTTAAAGATTTTGAATTTTTTAACAATAGCAATATCTACCTAGGTTATACATAAATTATTTCAACAATGAATGAACAATGAATAAAAAGCTCTTCATATGTCCTGCACTCCTGAAATGGTCACTTTTAATTCCAGGGATTTCCTCTGCTCAAAATGTAATAAATATTTTCTTATTTCTAGAGGACTAATGATACACAATGATAAATGTCACAATGCCATTACCAAGGAAAAGAGACCATCTGTGCCTAGCGCTAAATGTTCACCTAATCAAATTTCCATTGCTCATGACTTGATTTCAGGTGGCAGTATTCCAGGTCAAAATACTCCAAGTTCTAAGCTTATTGATAGTTTGGGAAGGCTTAGGGCCAAGTCGTCAGTGCCTATTCTCCGAAGAGTTCCTAGAGGAGCAAGAAGTGCTATGGCTGAGGCTCTTATTGAAATTTGAAATTCCGTTCAATGGTATTTATTTCAGTAAGTTTTGTTTCATTCATGTTGATCTTCAAAGGAAAGATCTTTACTGTGTTGATCTCTAGATCGTTATACTCTTTGACCATCGAATATTCTTTTTCGAGCAAAGGTATTTATTATCACTTTCTTTTGTTTCATTTATTCTGGCGTAAGGTTTTTTTCATCTCGAACTACTTATATAGCATCTTTCAACTATTACAGATTTTCTTATTGCGTAAACAGTGTCATCCGTTGTCATTGGATGAGAATCAATGATTCATCTTAATTATGTGGTCCTCTGCTATTGACAGAATCTTCCTGCCAGAGTAAATTTAATATTTAGATTTTTACACATTTGAACTTTTGTTAACTTGACCTTTTCGTTTGTCTACGGAAATGTGTGAGTTGGGATCTTTCTTGTCTAAAGTGTTTGTTTGGATGGTGTATTTCGTTTGTCACCAGTGGTGATGAGGAGGTGTGTCCTTCTTGGTTAGACAAAAAACATGAAGACGTTTTAAGGACAGACAACTGAGCTTATAATTAACAAATTATGAAAGTTCATAAAAGATATCCGTTATAATGACCTCTCAGTTGTCTGGCAGGTAATGTAAGATGTGTACGTCAATGAAAAGCCAAAAGGTCGTCTTCGCCGATATGAGGTTGGCTAGAATTTTTAATTCAAAAGTTGGGAACTAGTTTCGTTTCGAACTTACATGCTTTTCAACGCGTCAGTGAAAGAAGACATTTTTGAAATTTCTAAGAAATTAAATTCTTCCGGTTTGGACTTTCGTGATACAAAATTTCACTCAAATTTATTCTCTGTGTTACTCTTTTGTATTGTTCTGAAATGTGTGTAATCATTCCGGTTTAATTTTCTTGGTACAAAGTGTAATTTACAGTATGCAAGGCTAATCTGGTAATGGTGACCATGGGCTGATTGTATGTTTAGAATGCTGTGCTATGGAATAGCGATGATCCGGTAACAAATTTCTCCCTCACATTTTATCGTCATGAAATTTTCTCACATTTGCGTTCTGCAATGTTTTATGAAAGTTTAAATATATATTTTAGCTACTTCTACAGAAATATGTTCGTTTTGTGAAAAGCTCACTATAGTTTCACGTACAGTAAAAGTTTAGTACATGCGCTCAGTGGTAGGTTGCGTTCATTTCTTTTCAAACATTGAATATGTAAACATTTTATCCGAAACTATTCATATAACCGGCACGATCGTGAGACTCGCTTCTGAATTAAATGTGTTAAAAGATTTTTTATTTTAGACCATTACAAAAGAAATTATTCAACCATAGAAATTCGACTTTGCTGTGATAGATTTTGTATGCATGGAGCTTCACTCTATCTGCCTTGTACTTGAAATTTATGTTGTTTTGAGAGTTTTGAGAAAGTGCTTTCAATGGAAGTGGCCCAACGTCGACTATAATTTTAATTCAGTGCTTTCAAAATATTAAAATTTCGAATTTGTTGTTAAACCTGAAAACATACAGAAATATGCTTATAAGAAATATACAGTAAATTACAAATACTTCGAAAATAAGATTTTGGACTTGAATTGATAACAGTAAACCTGTTTTGTTAAACTATATATATGTATGACAAGCATGGTAGGAGAAAAGTTGCAGTAAAATATCCAATTTCACAGACACCGAATCAGCATACGTCACAAGTACGAAGATCATCTACTTCATCACCTACGTAACAGTCCAGAGTTCGTCTTACTTAGCAGTTGACTCAACAGAGTAAAGTACAGATTACCAAAACCAAAAGACCAGCCTGGTTCCTATTGGCTCTGAGGAGGCAATACTGCATTAAAAGGCGAACATGGAGTTCTGTGATTGGATAACATCGAGAAGATAGTGGATGATTTTTGCATAAAACCTGGACATTTTGAGACCTCTAGGCCGTTGGTGAATCTGATCTACCGCCGTTACCAAGTTTCGGGTCTGGAACCCGATTCAGCTCTGAAACCAGCGAGATGAAAAGTTCGAGTTGAGAAGAAAGAAGAAGGTCTTGTTTCTAGAGAATATTTGCAGTACGAAGATTGACCGAGGTTTCAACCCAAGTCTTCATCTTCGCAGCAGTAAGTTTGGTTCATCGCAGCAGTCCAAGGTATGAATGTTGGGTTCTTTATATTTCATCCGTTTATTATTCTGATGCTCACCACGTCCGTCGTCTAGTCTTATATTATTCATCATTAGTCTGTATTCGCGCATTGGTGTTATCTGCCGTCAGCTTCTCTTCAATCGAAGTAGATTCTTTCTTAGAAGCCCCAATAGAATGTTAACTATACCCCGGAATTTCAATTCAAAATCCTTGTATTTAGTAGGAAGATCCAAGTGCTCTGGAAGTAGTTATTAGGTTCTATCTCTTCCACGTAAACGACAGAAAGCATAACCTAAACTGTACCACAAAGTGCATTTTCATGTCGTAGTGAAACGGTAACAACTCTATCACCTGTACTACGTCACCTGTCCGAATGATATTCTTAGGGTAGTGACATACAGTATTTACAAGGGTTTCACGACAAGACAACAA
>JAGDQP010002437.1:88211-104829 GCA_022664845.1 Lepisma saccharinum
ACCCAATTTCCAAATCATTGAAGGTAGAGAAACGAAATTTTCAATGAAGGTGTATGACCAAGAGTAGGTTACAATAAATGGGGCAAATCTTCCCTTTGGGGGCGCAGCCAACCGTGGGAGGGTGAAGATGTACTCCGTGGTGGTGTAGTGCTGCAGGGAGATTTTGGTTAAGATAAAGGAGGCGCATCCTCTCAAAAGCACTGAAGTTGTGGGGCGAGCCCCGGCTCCCAGCGAAACTTCGAAATCTACCTCAGCCTGTAGGCCTACCGAAAGGGATTTTATTTAAATTCATGTATTGTCCAGACTTCATCAGAAATGATTTTTTTAGAGTAAATTTTGTATAACCTATGCTGGCATAAAATGTTACTCTCAAATTTCGGATCTTGAAATAGAATTTCTTTTATTGAAATAAATAGTGAATGAAAGGGGTTTACAAATTTTCATTTGAGAAGCTTTATCATGTAGAAAGTAGCTCAATACTTGATATCTGAATAAGCTATGCATTTTGCACGAAGGTTTTGTATTTTTGAAGGCAATTGCTGTGTGCAATGCAAGCGTTGTTACGAATCATAACTTTGCATTTCTTTAAAGTAAATGCACGTAATCTAGTTATTCTAAATTTATCAATGCGTCGACTTTAGTTTAATATCCATTCATGAACGGGTTGATTCGTGCTATTGAAATTTGGTACATTTACTACAGTGACCTTGAACACCAAGTGACAATATCGCTGTCTTCTGGCGGATAGGTAGTTTACTAGAGCTTTGATTTCTCTTTCTCCTTCTCTTTTTGTCAGAATTCGACGAATGTCACTGGTGTAACCAACCACCACTGTAGTATACGGTTCAAGTACGTTTTAGGCGTCTTTGCAGTGTTTTACTTTAATGAGTGCAACGCGATGTCTTTGTGTTATTTGTTTTAAGATTAAAGTTCAAAGTTTTAAACTCTGCGCTCTTATGAGTGTATAAGGATAAACTTCAATTTATCGCCTCCAGTCTGATGAATGTTTTGTCGGAGGTTCACGCTAGTCAAGCACCCTTCAGTGCTTTGGGGTGGGTCGTTCTCAAACTTCTCTCTTCTGGTGGATCGGGGAATCTTTCCTCCTCCTCCCCCTTTTCCTTCGTCTTTAGCTTATATTTTCTCTGAGATGCTTCGTTGAATAATTACATTTTTAATAATAGCGTGCTCCCTTTTCGGGTTTCTCCAGTACTTGAATGTTCTCTCTAGTATAATATTTATCTGCTGTATCAGTCCGGTGCCTTATTTTACTCGTCCGACGCGTCATTGTGGGTGATGACACAAGCTGGTGAAATTGTGTCTTAGCTCTCGTGTGACCTTGAGTGAGAAGGTTCAGCTAGCCAGTTTCCAGTCTGTGTGTCATTGATATTGACTCTTTACTAGTTTTACCCACTGGTCCGTTAGAATGTGAAGTTTCACATCCCTTGCTTTACCCTTCTTTAGGGGAAAATCCTCTGATTGTGAAGTGTGACGAGGCTTCATAGGGGTGCGACTCGAATTGCATTTCCATATGTTTTGCCGTTTCGACTGTTTCTGTTTCCGGCGCTTGGGCTCCTGTTTCTTCTTTGACGAGAGGATTTTCTTACAAATTCTTTAGAAGATTGTGACATCTAATAATATCGAACATTGGATCGAACTTTTATTCTTCCCATATATCACTCTCAATATGCCTTAACAATCGGCAAAAATCTCTAACCTCACCACATGGGTGAAACAGAGAATTCAACTTTGGTCCAGTAGTTCTCATGGTGATATAACTAGTACATTGACTGTCATGTCAAATAAATACAAACATAATAAAACTGTTAATAAATCATCCAACAATGTCTTGATCAAACACATTGAGAATAAACTTTCTGATGGCGACATACATGGTCCTGTCAGACTTCTAATTTCTGAAGACAACTTCGCTCCATCAGGCCCTACCATTTTGAGGGCTTTAAAAGAAAAACAGTTGAAACAAATAGTTGAAACAAAGGGAGGATCCTCTAAGGGACCCCATAATTAAAGCCTCTACTATTGGATAGGTAATTGAGTTGATATTGAATTTCAAAAACAAAACTAGATTTCATTTTGCATAAAACTTATAATGTGAATTAATAGTTGTTTCAATTTCACAAAATTTCACAAACAAACTACAAAGTGAACCTGTTTCAATAAAGGTTCTGATCAACATAACTCAAGAATCGAAATATTCTTAGAAAGGATTACACACTAAATATACAAACATATATCTATATAAGACACACAAATAATCACACTTGATATCTCGAAAATCAGTATATCTTACCATATATATGTAGACATTACTTCTTGAATTCCTATATCCCCAACTTGTGGTTTTCACTTTACTACGAAAAGAATCCTTGTTCCAGTAATATGATCCGTAATAGAACACGACGGGATAACAGAATACCAAATTCGAACTGAATACGACGAATAATAACGAAGATACAAGGTAATGGCAACGATCCCTGCTACCGGCCAACCTTTCAACGTGGTCACTCACGAATCTGAAAATTGGAATTTCTGATTCATTTCTTCTTATATCGCAAGTATATAACTTAGAAAGATAGTCGCTACAACTTATAACCAATATTGGCAACAAATAACCTAGGATGGCAAAAGATTGAGGAGATACAAAACTCACCACTCTCCAATTCAATCTACGTGCAATCTCGGACAAAATCGATATAATTGCAGCAAACTTATATACAACATTCCGCGACGTACATAGACGACTTCCGCAACAAACTGCTTCAGAAATAATACTGTTCCCCACGCTTGAGGAATTTACTTCGTCCGACGAAATTGAAACATCATCTGGAAAATAACACTTACCAATACATTCGCAAAACTGACAATTCTCCGAAATATATCCAAACAAACTCGTAGATGCAAATTGAAAATATGGAAATCCCACAAGGATGGTAATTAGGAATCCAATCAATACTGTAGCCTTCATATATGTAATACGATAATCGCTATACTTAAATCAATATAAGATGGAGCTAATTTTAACACACCTTGCAGTTGGAGATCAGATCCGCTGACTGGAATCAGCAAAACGATTAACTGGCACTTTACGGTATTTGGGGGAACGATGCACCTTTCTACTTTCACTTTCTGCAACAAGATCAATTGGTCACAATAAGCTTGCCACTGGTCACTCACCTCAATAGGAAGGTTGTCATCCCAATCTACCTTCACTTTCCACAGAGATTGTAGCAACAACTTGGCCTTGATTGTGACAGGGGAGAGAAGGCCAAGTGGGTCAAAAACCTTGACTATTTCTGACAACACCATCCGCTTAGTCCACACTACACTTTAAGGAGGGGGGAAACTTTGACGCCAAACTCTCGCTGGATGGGGACCACTGCACACCACGAGTTTTGATCGTGCTGTCCATGTCGAACCGGAATGGCACATCAATCTCTCATGAGCAGGAACTGCTTTTAGCACCTCAGGTTTACTGGAAAGCCACTTCCGTAGTTCGAATCCACCCTTTCCTAGAAGTTGTATTAACTGCAGTTCGAGCTCTATAGTTTCAGCAACACTATCACAATCACTCAGATAATCTTAAATGAAGAAATCCCTTTGCACGACCTTCGCTGCTAAGGGGTAGTGCACACCTTCGTCCACGACCAGCTGCTGCGAACACCTTGTGGCCAAGAAACTGGCTTAGGCAGTCCCGTATGTCACCGTCAGCAACCGGTAATCTCCTATTGGGGCAACTTGGGAGTGTCTCCATACAATTCTTTGATAGTCCACGTCCTCGTGATGCACCAGCATGGCACGGAATCGACGAAACCAAAATTGCGCGTGATTGGCTGTTACAGTATCAGGTCCATAAACACTATTCACATTTGCAGCCGCCTTGCTTGCGTTTTCGCCTTTATCGAAGAAAAACTGTAAAATATAGCGTATTTTCTCTTTGCTAGTGTCCATTTTGACGCGCGCTCACACAACATTGAGTCAACTCGTCACAACTATCTGAACAGTGTTTGTAGTACGCAATCTCATCGTTTGAACGCCATCTCGTTGAACCCGATCGGACTTATACAACGCGAGCTACAGATCACTGAAGCCATCTATTGGCAAAATAATGGATTACTTTTTACTACACCAGATATATATAAAGATAGATAGATATAGATATATACATATGGAACGTAATAAACGTTTCTTTTATACACAATTCATTCTGCGGTCTATAAGTTTGCAAGCGAGTCATAAACTATATAAGATACAATAATTAGCTTGTTTACAGGAGGCAGTCAAAGAAGAGTCTACATTTTTCTTTGACAATCCGCCAGTTGCTAAAGCTTTTTCCTCTTAAAACCGCCAGTTCAGTCATCAGTGTAAAGATAAAGGGTACGAACAGTTTCAAAAATCATGAAAATTATACATTATATTACCTTCTGTATAAAATGGCATGAAAAATTAAGAATCAATTGCTAAAGATTCTCTTGACCATTCATTCTCAACCTGCACACAGTGCAGCCGATTCCAAAAAAGCTGGCCAAAGTAAAAAAAAAAAACTAGTTAGGGATTTTTTTACATGTTGGGTTGGTTAAAGTACATCTGTAATGGTCAGAAATTACTTATGAAAGAGTTTATTTCCTTTTACCTGTCCCAGCACAGGAGTCGCAAAGCTACCTTTGTTCGATTAGCATCGATTGTTTTGCTGAGGCAGTAAACGAAGCACGTTTTGAAAGTTGTTTAAAAATTTTAGATTGAAGCAGAATGTAATCAAATAAAATAGAATCAACGTCTGAAAGCACGTAGAACATATATAAAAAAAAGGTTACGAAAAAATAATTTATCAAACGTGAATGATTAGTGAAATAATAATTGTTATTGATATTTATTAATTGAAATCTTTAAAATATGATATGTTATTATGAAAAAGTTATGTGTGTTGTTTCGTGTTGTTCCGCTGTTAGATTTATTTTAAGTTATAGTCAAATGTATTTTCTTCAATATAAAAAACTAGCTGCCCGAAGTTGCCCTAGTTTTTTTATTCAATTTTTTGACAACCACATACTATATAGCCCCATGGTGACTGACTCACTCACTCATCATAATTCCCAGGTCAAACTACTGGAGCTAGAAACAATAAATTTTATATGAGGGAACATCATCACTAGTAGGTAAAAGGAACAGTTCGAAATTTTGAAAAAGTCCCAATTTTGGGTCCAAGATGGCCGCCCCAAAACCATTGTTGTATAGCAGGTTTTGCAGTAAGAAGAGACTTAAAAAGCGAAGTGATCGGATTTGAAGCAGTGAATGAAAGATTATGTTCAATAAGGGTGAAAGGAATTTTTTTTAAAAATAATTTCATTATAAGCGCCCACGCTTAGAACTCAAGATTCAGATGAGGAAGAGAAGGACAATTTTTATGGTAGATTAGAAGAAATGTATGATAAGGCACTGTAACATGATGTGAAAATAATCCTAGGAGACATAAATGCCAAAATAGGAAAGGAAAATCAATATAGACCCACAATAGGAAAGGAGAGCCTGCACACCGAAAGTAAAGCTAATGGAAATAGACTAGTAAGCTTGGCAACAAGTAAAAGAATGACAATCAGCAGCACGTACTTCCCACCTAAAGATATACACAAGATGACATGGGTGTCTCCATATGGAGAAACACACAATCAGATAGATCACGTCCTGGTGGATAGAAGACATAGATCGGACATTATGGACGTAAGCAGCTGTAGGGGAGCAGATGCAGACACGGACCACTATTTGGTGAGGATAAAGTATAGACAGAGAACATCAAGCACGAGGAAGGTAAATGGAAAGAGAAGTACAATGTATGATACCGAAAAGCTCAATAACTATAAGAAGGTGAGAGAAGAATATCAGCAGGGTATGAATATCAATTTGGTAGAGGCAAGAATACAGGAGGAAGAAGATATAGAAGAACATTGGCAGAGAATAAAGACAGCGATATTGAAAACTGGAGATGAAATTCTGGTCAAGATAGAGAAACGAAAGGAAAACGCATGGTATGATGAGGAATGCGGGAAGGTAATGGAAGAGAGAAATGAGGCAAGAAAGATGTTAGATTGGAAAACAAGAAACAGTGTGGAAGAATATGCGAAAAGAAGAAGAGGAGAGGCAACAAAAACATGTCGAAGAAAACAAACGAGAATGGGAGAAGAACAGAATAGAGGAAATCGAAGAAATGGCTCGGAGAAGACAATCCAGACAGATGTATGAAAGGACAAAGTAGACGAAAGCAGGATTCCAATCCAGGATAGCGGCGTATAAAGGCCAAAGTGATAAAGTAATCATGGACGAGAATGAAATTGTAGATGAATGGGCGGAATACTTTGAATACATGCTTAACGAGGAAAAGACTAATGTAGAAGAACAGATTAATAGAAGAGAGGAGTTCGAGTATAATGTACTCACGTTTTATCTCAGTTTTTACCGATGGATCCAAATCAGATGAATCTGTTGGATGCGCGTTTGTTGTAGAAGGGGAAGCCCGTCAATTTTGTCTTAATCCCAAAGCCAGTATTTTTACTGCTGAGCTCTATGCTCTTTTAAAGGCTTTGGATTTTAGTCTTGTTCATGGTTTCAACCGCATCCTTGTTTGTACAGATTCGAAGAGTGTTGTTCAAAGCCTCGACAATATGTATTCGAAACATCCGCTCGTGCAAGATATTCTCTGTAAGACACGCCATATGCTCTGCCGGTGGTGAGGTTGTCTTTTTGTGGATACCAAGTCATGTTGGTATCCATGGCAATGAATTGGCAGACGAAGCTGCTTGTGAGGCCTTTTTAGGAGCTAACATTGATATTCCGCAGGTCCCATTTCAGGACATGATGATATATTATAGGCAGGTTACACGGAATGAATGGCAGCGACGATGGGATGACGTAGCTGTTAATAAACTGAAAGAACTTAAGTTAACTGTTGCTCCATGGAAATCATCTTGCCGAGATAGTAGGCGTGAAGAAGTCCTTTTATGTCGTCTACGTATAGGACAAAGTCGCCTGACACACGGTTATTTGTTACGCCGATTGGATCTACCACATTGTACTAATTGCAATGTGGTTTTAAGTATTCGTCACGTGCTTTTAGATTGTCCCGGATATAATCATCTCAGACAACGTTATAACATCCCCAATGACATGGCGTCATTGTTAGGGAATGAACCAGGTATGTTGCGGAGAATTTTTAGTTATGTCCGTGAGACAGGTTTATCTCCGTCTCCCTGAGATGATTATGTCACATAGCTGTTAAGTTTTATGTAGTATTATTTTATTTTTGTGAAGGCCTATTTATAGCCTTCACATTTTTAACTTTTATGCTAAAGACAATATACATCTTTAGTTTTTAATACGATTTTATTTTTCTGAAGAGCTTACATCTTCAGCTTTTATCATTTTAGTTAACAGTTATCTTTAGACGTGACAAAGATAAGGGGCTTCCCCCGTATCGGGACGGGCGTAAGCCATAGTGCCGTTACCGCTCATACAATTCATTTTTATCTTTATTTTATCTTCGAGTATAATGAAGCAGAAGAACCAGAGACGAGTTTAGAAGAAGTGCAGGAGGTAGTTAAGGTGTTAGTAACAATAAAACACCAGGGGTTGGCAACGTAAAGAGAGAAATGGTTAAATACGGAAGTGAAGAATTACTAATGGAAATATTTAATCTCATTATAAGGATCTGGACAGAAGAGAAAATGCCAGAAGAATGAAGGACAGCAATCATCTGCCCAAAACATAAAAAAGGAAATAAAATTAATTTTGGAAACTACAGAGGAATATCACTTCTGTGCAGTGTACAAAATTTTCACGAAAGTGCTAGCAAGAAGGTTAGAGAAGTATGCGGAAAATCTAATAGGAGATTATCAAGGTGACTTTCGCAAGGGTAGGTCCACAATAGACCAGATATTTATGTTCAGAATTATTCTGGAAAAATGTAATGAGCACAACATATATATACATCAGTTATTCATCGATTATAAAAAAGCATATGACAGTGTGCAAAGAAACAACCTGTTGCTGGTGATGAGTAAGTTTGGAATTCCTAAAAAGATACGCAAATTAGTTGAGATGACCCTGACAGAGACGAAGTGTAGTATGAAGGTGCAAGACAAGGTATCGAGGCAGTTTGCAGTTAAAAAAGGGTTAAGGCAAGGAGGTGCCCTATCTACGATCCTATTTAACTTACCATTGGAAGAAATAGTGAGGAAAATTGAAATAAATCCGAAGGGAACCGAAATGAACAGATCCATTCAATATATCGCGTATGCAGATGATATCAATTTGCAGATGATACCAAATTTACCACTAAGCCCGATAGACCCGAGCCTAGCGGTGTACTTCACAAGGAAAAATTAGAAATTGCTGTTTAAAACGCAGGACGAAAAAATATCTTAGCAAACAAAAAAAACATTAAAGAATATGTAAGGGCAGCGCCGGGCAGCACCTAGTATATAACTGACTTCAGGTAATTTAAAGTTAGGTCAATTTACAGTAAATCAAGCATTATTGCTAACATTAGGAATATTATTTACTCCTATTTTTGCCTATCATTTCTAACCAATGTTACATATAGGGCGTGGCAGTCATCTATACCCCTGCCGCCCTGCCGGCAAACAACAGGTACCTTGTGTTTAAGTACTCTATATGCATGAAGGCGTAATTTGAGGAAAACTAAAGTGTCTTTTTCTAACCTGTCTTTTCGGATCCGTAGATACCGCACGTTCGAATCCTGCTGCTGAACATTCTGATTGAAGTTTTCCAGTTTTCTTCAGTTTCACCACACTAACGTCAGGATGGTACCTTTACTAAGACATTGGCCGCTACCCTTCCATACACTATTCCGAACTGATTAAAAGATAGCTAATGATCTTAAGGAGATTTAAAAAATATCCTAACCTCTCCTTTATGACAGTATAAACAAGTCTTATTTTCCTCCCTAATTTGATCGTATATATTCAGGAGATAAATATTCCTGCAGATGGTGATGAATATAGAAAGAGCTGTCTGTCCTTTGTCATCAACGTAGCTAAAATTATGTTGAAGGTAAATAAAATTATGTTATATGGACAATAATTACTAATTGTATTTATGTATCATTACTACTGATGTTGTTTTGTTTAATTTACTTTAAAGTGGTTTTGTGTGATTAAAAATAGTTTACTCTTGTTCAGTGGAATTAACACGTCTTCCACAAGTAAACCATAGTAATAAAATTAAATTTGTTTATTGTAGGACTATGTATTTAATAACATTATTTTATTATTAATAATATTATTGAACCGTATTTGGTAAATAACCGCATTAGCTGTGTTAAATAATTATTATCTCGTTATTATTATTATTATTATTATTATTATTATTATTATATGGCGGGAGGACGGAGAGTAATTTGTCATGATGTTAAGGGTGCGTGGAAAGGAGTAAAGGCTGGGAGGGGCGCTGAAGTCATGGGCTTAGAACACCTAGATACATAAATCCGACCCTGGTTAACGTATATGAAACTTGCTATTACTCCAGTGCAGCTCTTCAGCAATTTCCTTTCTATTATTCTTTCTACAACAATTCTTCAAAAAGCGCGACATCTCTTTTTTTTATCTTCGATGCCGCTTACATTAATTTACTTCTCGGCTCTTCAATTAATATAAGCATGAGTTGTACACACATATACTGTAGTATTTTCTAACATATGCATATACTCAAAATTCCAAAGGTGGTATTAGGAGCAAAGTAACTATTTCTCTCCTTTTTCTACAGTTATGGTATCGCAAATGACGCCAGTTGAGTATACGGCAAATTTGAAACATGTTCAGAATAGTGTCGGAAATGGTTAAAACCGGAATTTCGGACAGTGTCGCATATCTGATGGTGTCGGAAATGTTGTGACACAATTTTACATAAAGAGCTTAGTAACAAATCAGACCTTTACTTTGCTGATAGTAACCGTTTTAAGAAAAATAAACTTTTGATACGGGGGTAGTTATTTTTTCTTTTCGGCGTTGAGCAGTATCTAATTAATTTAAACTCATTATGATATAAGCAATGTAAGTGCCTTTAACCTCCAACTTGATCAAAAAAGAAAAATAGCGAAAGCAATTAATATATTTGTGGTTAGAAATTTCTTTGAATACCAACCATTTCAATAACCCACTATAGCTTATTGTAAAGCAGAGCGTTTATATGATAATTGGTAGAAGTTACTTTCTAATAATAACGCATTACGTGTCTAAATGTTGAACAATATTCAGACAGAAACAAAAAGTTTTACGTTTCAATTCCATCTAGCATAAATTATTTAGAGCTTTCGTTAACTATTTTAAACGTTTCTGTTGGAAAATATTAGTTTGTAATGAGAATAGCTATGTTGAGGCGGCAAATGAGTTTTACAAAATAAAATAATG
Organism: Lepisma saccharinum; assembly: GCA_022664845.1. Lineage (NCBI taxonomy): Eukaryota > Metazoa > Arthropoda > Insecta > Zygentoma > Lepismatidae > Lepisma > Lepisma saccharinum. Next base: position 98,645 of record JAGDQP010002437.1, read on the forward strand.
ATAAAAGACAGTTTAAAGCCTTCGAAAAGTGCGTATTGAGGACCAGGGACGTAAGCAGAGGGGTGTCCTGGGGGGACGGACCCCACCCCACGAAATTCAGATATTTTTGTTAAATTAGTTTCATTTTTTGGCAAAATTGTATGCATTTGACGTAAATTTCACATCGAGACAGACCTCGGATCCCACTCGAAAGCGCTGAACCCCCCCCCCCCCCGAAACTAACTTCTGGATACGTGCCTGTTAAGGACAATGGATAGAATCAGGATGTTACTATTATTAACATCTTGAATAAGGGAGATTAAATTTCATGAGGGAAAATGTTTAAAAATCGTGAGTACGAGGTCAAATTTCTTGAATACAATGATAAATTTCCAGTAGCTGAAAATTATAAATAGTTGTTTCTAATGACGTTTCAAAACTTAGGACATAAACATTGCAGGGATACTGCCTCACACACACAATGAATAACCTTGTGATCATGTAGTTCGTATTTTTGCCGCTAGATGGAAAACCAAATTGGCAAATTGCTGCCATCTATGGAGGATTCAGTGTACTACATGTTAACGTTCTCCGTGCTATACGAGACCCGATAATAGATTTTTGAAGACGAATTATATTTTTTTCCATTGTTTAGGCATTATTTTCGTTAACGAATAAATAAAAAATATATAATTTATTGTGTAGACCTCGGAATTCGTGGATGGAAGCAAAATGTAATAATTTCTCGAGTATTTTGTGAGTTAAAAAGCACATTTTTACAAACTATTAACAACATCTTCTACATGTGATTTCTTGAATGTTTAAAGTTTTCGCGAAATTCTACTTTCCTTAGGGTCTACTATGAGTCAGTGTAGCTACATTATGCAACATTTCGGGCTTAATTTTTCCGTTAGACATTTTCTGTAAATCTGCGTGTATGTTTCATTCCTTCATTTTAACCTTGAGTTAATAAGACGACTTTTTTTCTACTCAGTTTTAACTTAATCTTAAAAAGTTACTGTGTGCCTGACGAATCGATGAACGTGTTATGTAGTGTGGTGTGGATGTGGTCCTAAACTTCGTTGACGCCGACTCATTTGTTACACAATATTGTAATCACCGATTTTCTTCAGTGAAGACGTAAGTATGTGAACTTAGTCTTCCTATTGTTGTCCGTGACCATATCTACTAAACCACGGAAGCAGGATGCAATTTGCTCTTTATTTTCTGAAAAACAAAAATATTTGTCTTCAGTGAGGGAATAGCATAGAGTTAAAAAAAAACATCTCCACTAGAGTCAGGATTGGCGCTGCTAACGCGGGGCCACTTGAAAGTTGAGTGAGAGAATGTTTGTTTGGCAACAACACGTATTTTAAGTTGCTATCATATGGCTGCTGTGCTTCGCAATTTGGCATTGTTTTAGTTGATTCGTTTGTATTTGAGAAGAAAATGCCGATCTCCTGTGCAGCTTACGGTTATACTAAGAAATATAACACAGGAAAGTAAATAAATACCGTTTCACAAATAAATGATCATTTAATATTATTTCGTGAAAAAATATTTTATTATGTAAGACGCTCTTTCGTGTACTTTATGTCTGCTAGAAATATAAAAGAAAACACTTTTTTGATTAGAATTATTTGATGCGAAGGTACTTTATCGTGTTAGATCCATAGCCCATAGTCCATAAACTGTCACTCAATGCCAAAGAGAAATATACATAAAAATAACTATTCTTACATTCAGAATCATTTTCATTTAGGCCTATTGGAAATAAAGTGGTTACATTTGTGTAGAAAAAACATATATCTGTCTATTTAAAATTTAAACAGTTCTAAGCCCATAATGTGCTGTTGAATTTTATTGATGGCTTTAGGCAGCTAAGGCTCAGGCGGGGATAGGGGAGGGGAAAGGATTCGGGAAGATGTCGGTCAGGGCCTATGTTGAAGGTGCCATCCCTGCATTTGCCCGGTGTGCCTGAGCAAAAAATCTGGAAAACCCTCAGTCAAGATGGTCGGCCACTGGAAACGAACCCATGATGTCCCGAATGCTACACCAACGCTCTACCACTGAGCTACCGCGGATCGGTAAGTAATATGCTGTTGAAAAGACTTGTTAAATTATTAAGAACAGTGATGATGATGATGATGATGAGTGTTGTGCCCTAAGGGGTTTTGACCTGAAGGTCCCATAGCTAGGTGAACCGATGATGATTTGCCATTGCCTTCCATCGCACGAAGATGACGTCCTAAGGATGGGACCTAGAGTTTAATGTGGATTCCGAACCACTTGTATCCCCGCTGGGAATCAAAACAGGAACACCTTGATTAAGAACAATAGAAACAAATTTAACATCGCAAGAAAAATAGATAAGAAACGCTTTTCATCGGTCACCCTTGTTGGCAAGAGGAAAACTCGTGAATTCTATATACCTTATATACCTGAAGTCAGCCACAATAATATACTTAATAGATATGACTTTCGTATTGTTTATGATATAGAATCAAAACAGAACATTTGAAAAGCTAGAAAAAACAATGTCGTTTTTAATAGTTTTAAGACAAAGACTTTTTACCCTCAATTTAAAGACAGTCTTCTTAAGCTAACCAGGGTAGCCAGTTTTGTGTGTGTGTGTGTGTGTAGGTGTGTGGGTGTGTGAGTGTGTGTGTTTGACATCACACATCAGCGTTGGGACTCGCAGGGGTGAGACCTGTGTCAATGTTATCCATTAAAAGTAAGAGAATCTAATAAGAATCGTAGAAAATCTCGTATTTACGGATGTCCTAAATAGATTAATAGTTAATAACTAACAAATACTCAATTCAAAGTATCCACTTTTTACCCTAATTACTTAATAACATAAAGGTCTTTTTAGGGACACCTCCACAAGTTTAGGTAAAGGTCTTTTTAAGACACATATTTATTTCTACATTTACTTCCTACTCCCCACCTTCCCTTGCCAACTCCCTATCTCGAACTGTAACATGGGAAGAAATAGCAGGAGAAGTCAGAGCAAAGAAAGCAATAGTAGATCACCGAAAAAGGATCAAAGATGAGAAAGTAACAAGAATGTTAATGGTGCGTGCGTGCAAAAAGGAGGGGCACCGCACTACTGCTTCTAACTGCCCTCTCAGACCGTTACAAGGCAAACAGAACCCTACAGGGAAAATATACAAATCTGAAACAAATGTGAACAGTACCAAACCATATTTTATTTAAGCATGACAACTCAAAGTACATAAAAAATGTACAAATTGGTTCATCGAATTTCAAGATCAAATCGAAGCTAAAAATCAAAGAGAATACAAATTCAATTACGAAATGGGTCTCTATGGTACTACATGGTATGGTTCATACTGCCTGAGGAATATTAAGAAACATTTCAATCAGCTATTAACAGGACCGCAGTAGAGCTTTTTAAGTGCAATCTACACATAGTGAACTCTGTTGATGGACACTTCTTCGTAGGTAAAGAACCCTTCCTTAAAAGAAAAGGGTCCAACATTGCAACAACATCTTTAGAAGAAGAATAAACAATTTCAAGGAACCATCTGAACAAATCACCAACAAGCCAAAGCAAATGACAGTTACAACTACCAATTTACAAAAGAAAACTATTTATATAAATTACAATACGTCCCACGGGTGCGAAAACAAGTCAAAACAAAACAAGACATGCTAACCAAAACAGAAATCATATCAATGGCAACGCTATTTACAAAAGTTAAAATATTTCTCCATCAATTTAACCAAATTATGCAACCCAGCAACTGTTTTTCCTGGCAATTCTCAACTCACATCAACTTAATCTTACCTAAAAGGGCACTTTAAATGAGATCTAAACTTTAACAAATGCTATTTACCTTAATTAAGTTCAAAGCTCTGTGCAAGTTAACTATTTAGTAACTTAGTCCAGTTAAATCTAACGTATGAGTACTTTTCTAAGATTTGACTCATAACGGTGGGTCTCCTAGATGGAGGTTTGGTTTGTGGTGCAACGTTTTGGTGCACCGTCCGTTTTCAATATCTCTAATTATCTATTTAAACTCTCAACAATTAGTTTCATTTTAAATCCAAAGGGAAAAAGTAGCCGATTCTAAGGCTAGAAGTACCTCCTGGGTCCCTGTGGACCTGGGAAAATTTACTAAAATCTGATCTTTGTGTGTTTGAGAATTTGGTGTCCACTTGAAATAGTGTTACTTGTTAGAAACATGCACGAATTGTCACAAATTACGCCAGAAATAGTAGAAAAACGACCCTTGCATGAGAAGATCTATCACACGCCATGAGCGATTGGGTGCATCTTTGAGATTTTTAGATACTGGCAAGAGTTTTAAGGATCTATCTAGAATTCTCAACGGCTATATCAAAGCAAATCCCTGAAACAGAGCGAATTCGTTTGTTAACTGTAAGTAGTTCCCTGCGATAAACTCTTCTTAAAAAGTTTATTTTCTTCGTCACTGTGTCTCTTTCAGAAGGGGGTTCTATTGTGTTATATTTTTGCTCCAAAGTCTCGTATGCCTGATTTTTTTTATTCCGATCACGGTAGCCTTCGATTTCTCACGCCACAAATATGGCAAGTTTTTATTTACCTAAAAAGGTCTTACTGTTTTTCACGTCTCATAAGACGACATGATCACTGATACGAAAGTATGGGCCTCAGGTGCTGGTAAAGTGATCGAGGTGGGAGTGGAATCATTGACCGTGGCCAAGACAAGCAATTTGCTTATTCACAGTAGTCATAGCTCGAGTAGTGGCGAAAACAAATGGAGTTGTCGAAGCAGCTCGTTGGGGGTTGTCTGCTTTACAACTTAAGGTGGTCTTGTCCGTGGCGAATCAATTTGCCGAATACATTAAGTTTTTGGCGATAATTATTTCTTATATTATTGCTCGTGCGTGCCAGACATTGGTCATTACTGTACATCTCACGACAAGACCACCACTAAAACCACTCAATATCCCTGTATCCTCTGTATCTGGTGTAGTGCAAGCTGCTATCATTAATCCAAGCCATCACTGCGGAAATGTGTTCGCAGTGTTAGGAACGTGTGCAACATGCACTATAGCAGAACATGTCAGCATTGGTGAATCACAAGGGTGTATTGTTCCTTGACTACAATGCCAGGCCCCATACGGCGGAGTGGCCATGGATATCACAGAGGGACTTAAGTTAGAGACACTGTGTAATCAACGGTACTCCCTGGATCTTGTGTCAACATATTATGACGTTTTCATTCCATTCCCTGCATAACCACCTTCATGGGAAATTCTTCACCAACGAGACAGTCTTGTGTCAGTCCCTCATGGTGTTCTTTGAGTTCAATCCCCCTTTGTTTACGCAGGGATATTGCTCAGCTGTGGGAACGTTGGCAAAATGTACTGGATACCGATGGGGATTGCTTTGATGGTAACGGCGGTAAATGGCATCTTGTGTATATCTTTCGGTTTCTATCAAAAAAGGGAAAGAACTTTTTGGTTACATTGTAATTCAATTAACTCCCGAAATAAATTTCCATGACAACTGTGGAAGATCAGCCATGATATCCAATGATGGAACTAGCCTGACACCCCTTCACTGCAGAAGCAAAACGTAACTGAAGACTGAGTAAGGCGTCCACACGCATCGACTTGTCTGAACGACTTGTCGAAAACGATTCTTTATTCAATCAATTTCCAATTCCGTCTTCCATGTCAGCGGAGACCTGAAAAACTCACCATTTTTCCGTCTATATGCGACGTCTTGTCTTCACGTCATGAACTACTTAGTCACAGCGTAGCACAAAACGGAGCGCAGCAGAATGTATAATCCCGGCGTTTCTAAGTTTTCTACCACTGCACCAAACAAGGAAACTACAGTATGTAGGGTCCACGAGAAAGAAATCTTTACTGATGCCTACTGCAAAATTACACCTCTTCGCCAGATTACGATTTATGAGATAATTATGTTCCTTTATCCGATCGACGACAAATGGTCTAGTAAAATCAAAATCAGGAGGCATCTTTATTTGAATCACAGATGCGCAAAACAACAGTGATGTGAGGTGTCAAGCCAGTGTCTTTAAGATTCTGGATTCGAATCCTAGGTGGGGCATGGTTCTTTTCAAATTAATAAATTGTAGATTCAAGATGGGCCAAAGTGATTAGTTAATAAAGACCCCCAAAATACAAAGTTTATATACACATACATACATACATACATACATACA
>JAGDQP010002438.1:0-24116 GCA_022664845.1 Lepisma saccharinum
AATGTACTTTAAAATGCAACTTGTGACTTAGTCGCTTCCTCTTCTGGCAAAACTTTCGTTCCTCAGGAACATGAAACCTGAATCTTTTGCACAATCATGAATGCCCAAGTTATAAGTCCAAAGTTTACGTTTATAAAAGGCTGACCCAGCAGAAATCATGGGAGTAGGCAGTGTTTGCAGGACATCAATAGAAATGACGTGAAAGTCTGAATTCCATTGGGCTTCTTCTGAACGTATTTTTAACATAATTTTTCATGTTTTCAGCTCGTAATAAATGAGCGTTATGTTCAATTTGAAACTTTTGAATATCTGCAATGTTCTGGCAGTTCGGGAATTTTCAATAGCAACAGCCAGTTGGTCACACGTTTTGCAAGTGCCTGACTTTGGCAATTTTAAACCTATGTTAAACCCTGTACAGAATATTCTTCTATATTTGTCTGTACTTACGCATTTGATACCATTTTCTACGCACCAAGGGACATAATGCTCCCTATATAATGATTCAAAAGTCATGTCGCAATTCAAGTAAACCTTAGTTGGGTTTTGTTTTCTTGAGTAATGAGATTAGTACTTGTGTATTAAGTTAATGTGAGGGCGCATATGTTCCTCATCTTCTTCGTGGTATTTGTTTGGCCTATTCCCATGTTTTCCTCTCTGATCAACACGTACAGCACCTTCTTTTATCATTTTCTGTATATTGCGAATGCGTCTTTTATTGTTCTGTAACTCATGTAAAAAGAGGAATTGGTCTTTACAAACATGAATTGTCTTCCCTGACACATTGACTTCCTATGTATAAGTAAAATCTCTTCTGGATTCGTTAGCATGTTTCCTCTTTTTTACATACTTCCTCAGTGGAGCCTGCACTTTAATACATCCAAACAGATATGTATTCTGAGAACTGAAATCTCCTAAATTCCCAGAAATTATTAAAAACGTCTATTGCGTATGCTTCAGTTTCCCTCCAGCATTGCTTCTTACATGAACACTTAGATCCCAACACCTTTGCAGAATTTCCCCTTCCAGTTTATCACTTATATACGGTGAATCACGATTTCTTCGATCTTTCCTTTTCAGATTTTTCCTTCTTAGATTTTTTCATTTCCATTTTTACCTTTTGTTGGGTTTCTCCGCAGTTAGGATGGTCGGTCTGGTGACGGTGGTTACTTCAGTTGACGTCTGTAAGAAATCATAGAAAATTCTTAATATAGGAAAGATACAATGCATTACAGTAACCTGTAGATCACAGACGTTATTTTCGTAACTGATATACCGCAAATCTTGCTCGTGACATTTTATTTATTGTTTTACATGCACACTTTTAACAACTACAGAAGAACATTAAGAGCTGCAAAAGACCCGTAGAAAACGTTGAGTAGCAATTACCGTAATGGCTACGTAGCAGGTGAAATATGAATCCAGACCTCTTATTTTTTAGGTTTAGAAAAGGAATTCCACTACAGCTGAGTATGTAAGAAGATATATCTTAAGGAATAGTACCCACGGAAACTTGCTATCTGGAAAAAGAAATTAATGCAACTCCTACTCCTGTTTTTTCTCTTATTTTTGAAAACACCAGTACTTATTTCAGTGCCCCTGGTATAAAATAGAAGAATAAAAAGTTGGAGTTTCTAACGAACGTAATGGAATACTCAACATAAATCGGATTTGTCTTACAGATACAATCCATCCTAAACCTAACCTGACCTGCTACTCGTACTGTACCATTGAATTTGTCCAAACGTGTATTTTCGTCAAAATATAATGATTGATTATTATTTTTGATTAATCTATTTTCTTATACTATTAATATGTACAAAACATGGAGTAAATCCGTTGAACATCTTTTTGTAACATGACATCGAAAATTCAAGTTAATAAATTGCGCTCAGTTTTGTTCTTCTAATTCGACAAAAAAACTCCTTTTTGTTCTCCCCTTTTGTGTACAAACAAAGATTTTCCCATTACATGAAGAAAAGTGCATGTCACAATTATGTACGCCCCTCATAAATAAGAAGGATAAAAGCACCACTGCAGATGCAGTTTTAAACTTTCGGCAACATAGTTCTAAGCCCACATATTTTCAATAAGCTATAACATCTATCGTAATTAACTTTCCATTGTTCAGTGGCGCAAATAGCCTTCATAACATTGGAAGGAATTACCCAATCAGGAATTTATTTATCATTTCAATATATCATTAACATTATTACTATTTTTAACATAGAACCACTTCAAGCGCGAGCATTAATAGAATTTCATAAAACAGTCCAAAGCCATATTTTGTTTTAAAAGTCCTATACTTATCTCCAATTCGTTTTCTTGTAACGAATCCTCATCAACGTATGCAGTGAACATTACTCGTCACTACTGCGCAGTAATTCATCAATATCGTTTGCAACATCTACGTACGACAAACTTTTTCTCTCACGTACTCTGGAATTTCTTCCACTCCCATAAGCCATATTGCCTTGATCCGTAGCATAGGCTGTTCTTGCCGAAATGATTAATATCATGTCTCCGACAAAAGGAATTTGTAGCGCTTGTTCTGCCATATATTAACTTTCTTGAAAATTATTAATGCCAATTAAAAGTACTCCAGATGAAGACTAACAAGCAACTCTTAGCTCATTTTCGTCCAAAGTGTGTCATAGGACTATATCGCGCCAAACTCTTAATGTTTCGTTCTAGATATAGTGAAGAGTTATATCCATCTAAATTAAGTATTATTGTTTTATTTTGTTTCATTTTCCTTCATTTTAAATAATCCTTCATTGCTACCTTGTGTCAGGTACTCTAACCACAAAAAGTACCAAATTCTTGAGTCATTCCTATTTCTAAGTATAATAGTCGCGATATTATCTTAGACGTAAGATATTCATTTCTGAGAATATTATAAATATTATTATTTCTCACTTTAGTGATATAAAAAATAAAGCTGGAGTCGGTTGCTCGGTTGACAAGTATTTACAAATGTATTATTAAAACTACTCTTATTTCTATAAGTACGGAGAAAAGTCTTATCGAATAGGTTGAAAATATATGACAAGGTTTCTTTTCAGTTTAAAAGCTCTCTTGATGCTACGTTCGTATAACTTAATCTAACTAGAATGTTTTTCCTTCCAAAAATACCAAAATTTTGTATCATCAGTAGTACAAAATGTAATCTCGGTATATTTATTTTCTTTATATAATTATATTTATTTAACTAAAAGATAAATTCAGCTAGCTATGCATTTTACATTAAAATGCTTATCAATATGAGGGGAAAAGTAATATTTAAAAATAATAAAAACAACAGAAACAACAAATCTAGCGTTGATATACAAGTTAGCCGCAACATTCATGCAATGCCAATGTTTAATAAAATCAAGTTTCCGTGCTAAAAAGTCAAGGTTAATCGGTAGGACTTTGTAGAATTTGGGCAACTTATGTAAGAGAGTTCTGTTGATAATAGAAAACCTGGATCAGAACAGTTAAAATACGTGATTGCTTCGAGTTTTGTCTAAGGCTGATGTGAAAATGAAATTCATAAAATATAGATTTGGAATAGAATTTTCTATGGGTTAAATTATATAAGAATTTAGGATTCGCGATTCTGCGGCTTTCCGGAGGATGGCAGTTTAGAGTATTCAGAATAACCTGTTTACAAATAGCGAGAGTAGTTGGTCTTCTGTATTGTATAACAAATAACGAAGATATTAATAAAGAATTCCATCTTGATAGGTACAATTTATTGGCCATCGACCAAACTAGCGATGAATATTTATTTTTTGGAAAGAGAATGTTTCGGAGAAAGTGACAAGAGACGAAAGGTTACGTAATTACTTAAGCCTCTAAAATTACTCAACACGACCATATGATCGGAAAACCGTTAAAATATGCAATTTTTACCATTTTTAATTGCAAATTTTCCGCTCCATATTCCTATCCACATAATTGAGGTGCTAAGTAGTCGGTCGCTATCTCAACAACTACAATATAATTCAGTTGTTATAAATATTTCCTATTTCTAGAGATAAACCTAAGATATTTACGCCTAAGTCAAGTATTTAATATTTTGTTTCTTCCAGCTTGAACGGTCTCTTGTTGCTACCTTCTGTACTGAGAAATTCTACCTAGATGGATGTTCCTTCTAAACACTTGTATGAACTTGCTATCATGAGTACTTTTATATCGTTACCTGCGTAAAACGATACTGGGCTAGGTTTTCCATTTCACAATATATCCTCTTTTACTCCTTAAAATGACGCGATAAATAACGTGTGTTTCCAGAAATAGGTGAAAAATCCTATCGGTTAATTAAGTATTATTATTTTCTTTTACTCCATTTAACTATTTTTACTAGTCTTTCATTGCAACTTTGTAATAGGGACTCTCACAGTTAATGTAAGTTTTACCCGTTTTACATTATCATGTTTATCAATATCAGGGAGAAAGTAATATTTACAACAATAATATTAACAAAAAGGAACAAATCTAGTGCTTATATACCAGTGAACAGGAAAGAGAGATAGTTTGCCAATGTACAAATAAATGAAGTTTATTTTCTAAATAAGTCAGGTTTCATCGGTAGGTCATTGTAAAATTTTAGCAACTTATGTAAGATCGAGTGGTGGATAACAGAAAGCCTGGGCCGATCTAGATAAAATATGATTGTTTCGAACGAATCTAGGAAGAATACCAAAATGAAAGTCGTTCAAGGAAGAGACTTATCTGAATTTCCCTTGGGTTAGTCTATACAAGAATTTAAGATGAGTAATATTTCTGCGGATTTCCGGTGGGTGACGGTTTAGAGTATTGCGAAAATATTATTTACTCATACCGCGAGTATTTACTTTTCTGTACTGTACAATAGCCAACAAAAAATTGCTAATAGAGAGCTCCATCTTCGGAGATGAAATCTACTAGCCATTTCCTAGATTGGAGGAGCAATATATTTTGTGAAAGGTGTGTTTTGTGGAAAATGACAAGAAAGGAAAGGTAACGTACTACCCTATAAACCTGAACAGAATTTTCAACAGGAACATGGATCGTTTCGCAACTGATGTAATATGATTGGAGAAGTGATATTGTTCAATTCTGAGCACTTCTTTAAATTGCAACTTTTCCTGTTCGTTTCGCTACCTACATAATTGGGTGGCCCTTGTTTCTATGTCAAGAGATACTTTATAGTTCAATTTTCATACGTACCTCATATTTCTAGAGTTAAGCATTTTTTTCTACTAAATTAAGTTTTTATTATTTCTTTCTTCCAGTTCATATTGTGTCTTGTAGCTACCTTCTGTAGTGAAAAGTTCTAGCAACAAGGACATTCCTTCCAAAGCACAAACATTTTCCATCATTGGAAATTTTAGATCGTTATCTGCTGGAAAACAGCTTAGTTTTATATTTCGAATGATTCCTTTCTTAATTGTTTGGACACTAACATAATTAACGTTTATAACTAAAAATAGCTGAAAAATAATGTCGGCTAAAATAGGTATTATTGTTTTTGTTTAACTCCATTTTGTCCATTTTTGATAGTGCTTTATTGCTATCTTATGTTAGGTACTTTGACTATAAAGCACCAAATTCTTGTCTCATTCCAATTTTTAAGTATAATATTCACAGAATTATCGTAGAGCTAAAATATTCATTTCTGGCTATATTATAAATGTATCGGCAGTTTGAAGAAGGCAATAAACGCCAAAGATGTCAAAATCTACTTTAGGCCGGATTTGATATCTGGAAGGGATGGCGGATCTATACAATACACAAAGAAAGCAAAAAAGCATTAGTAAAGCCTTCAAAAATAGGTGCGAAATAGAGATCGGCAAAACTAGTGTAGCAGCTATTTTTCACTGCTACATGGGATAAATTGCTATGACTGCTACAACCGATCAAAAATAGCAGTTACTGGCTTAACTGCTATTTTTCTCGGAAGCTTGTTAATGGTAAAACACATTGTTTCCTGTTTTCTAAACAAACAGAAGTGCTGGGAGAACGGAACAAAATGGCAGAGACTTGTCTGCAGAGAGGACAATCATAACGTGTGAACACTACGTAATTAGTAGCGTCTGTTACTCGTGTACGGAATTGATATGAAGAGCTCTCAGAAAGCAGTGGGTGATATATTGCTACGTGGAGTAAATGGTTAAGTCGTTGGAATTATAATGCAGTAGTCCCGGGTTTGATACCAGTTCATCGCAAGTTTTTATTTTTTAAAATGGTTCATATTTTATTTATATTTTAAATATGTTATTTTGAAATGTTATTGTTTAATTTGTTTTATAACTTTGTTTCCATTCAACGTTTTTTGTAATATTTTAAGTTTATTCTGATTCTGTAGTCCAAGTCAGATTTTAAAAAAATGATAAAAAAATGGGTAAGGCATTGATTGAACTTTGGGATTCAGTGGTTCCGGGTTCGGTACTCTTTCACTTAAAGTTTTTATTTTATTTTTAAGAGAAACTCCTTTTTATTTTGTAGTTTCGAAGAAAAGCTCTGACCTTCCGATTAGACTTTTTCTTCCTATGAGACAGTGAAAACACGTCCATAAAATTCACATAGTTTAGAAAAAATGAACCAGCAATTTGAAGAAGTGAACAAACGCTAAAAAATCGAATTTAGTTTGTTTTTTAAAAAAAAAGCGCTCCTTGATTTATACCCGCTTATCATAAGGTAGAAGAAAAGATCGATAGCTAATTATAGAATGGTTTATCTGGCCTTTGAAATATTAGTCAGTTTGAAGAAGGGAACAAGGCCACTAGCGTCTCAAAACAAGAAGTCCAATTTTCGAATGTCTGAGAAAACACGATTCAGTCGCGTGTGCAGTAAAAGAGAACTCCATACCTGGCTTTGCCAAACATCTACGTGCCCTTGGTCACTAAATTTATTAAATTTCCTAATGCGTTTATATAATAATAATAATAAATCACAGATAAATTCAATCCACTACTGGATGAGGCCTCTCCCCGAAGGGAGGAGTTGGTCTACTGCACCCACGCTGACTAGAGGGGTTGGGAGAGGAGAGACGAAGCTCTCACTGTGATCGCCACTGTATTGTATGCACAACAGCTCCCAAATTGTCCTCACAATGCTGGATCAACACCGAAATTTATATATATATTTTCTTTAAAAAACAAAGAAAATCAGACCATGATTGGACATGTTACCAATCCACTAAATTGCTAATTGGAAACTGTCTGCTTGTCAGTCTCATTTACGATGAAGAAGTAATGCGCCCGTGCGAGAATGATCCCGCTGTAAGAGGAGTTTCTTGTATTTGAGACAGTACTACAGGGCACTTGTGACCAGCGACAGGAAGAACGCATTCTGAAAACACGAGTTAATCGTGCGTGTAATAAAAAAAATACCGTACCTGACCTATCTAACCTCCACATTGTTTGTTCACTAATCTTATAAAATTTCTTAATGCGTTTATATATATAAGAGAAACGTTATTTTCATTAAGAAAAAAAAACTACACCAGGTTTCGATCCAGGATTACTTGCATTAGCTCTCGAACATTCTATCAATGCGCTAAATTGCCAACTGGATGCAGTTGTTTGGAAGCACTATTTACTGTTAATGAGTAATACGCATGCGCGAGGATGGGTCACCTCTTCCGGAAGCTAGTCGCAAGTTATTATACTAATTCAGCATGAAACAATTACACTTCCCCCTACCCACCGCAGCCACCGCTTTATACTTTCCTGGTTTCGTTGTGTTTTGATGTAATGTTTCTTCGCCACCAGTAAATCCAAGCTCCGATAATTGCATAGAATAGTTTTACAACAGTTATGGTAGGAACTAAACTACCTTCGTCCATATCTCTACTGCACACGTAACAGGATACAGGTAAATAGGTTAATCAAAAATATCGTTTTAAACTTCTTTTTCACAGACGGGAATAACTAACTCGCATTTAGATACGTTTTCATACACTAATATTTCTAACTGCTATTGTTAACAGATATTTACATATAGCAACTTTTGTTTTCACTGTTACGGAATAAAAGCAGTTTTGCACATTTGTAGGGCGAAATTTCTGTCAGTGGGTATCAGTGGAAAAACATTAAATTTATTACTTAGGACCCTACGTGTAACTTTCGAGTTCATTGTGCATACATTTCTTGTAAATAACATTGATTTATGGGTTTCTATTGATTTTTCTTCATTTTCTAGTCGATGTTTCCATTCTTACGTCTCAACACTAAAAAATGTGCATACGTTTTTCCATAAGTTTGAAGGAGCAAACAAATCCACCAACTTTATTTAATTCTACAGGAAAATATACAATACTTGTAAACTGTCTGAGCAGTACGAAAGTATCAGAAGACCGTTTTGAATATTGAGTAACATTATAGTTTCCTTTAAATAATTAATAAACATATAATACAGTTTTTGTTAATTTCCCACAAAACAGCTTTTTGGATTTGTTTCCTTCTTCAAACTGACGATTCAAATATTGCCATTGTTAGTTTTTAGTCACATCTATCAGTAGATATGGAGAGGGTTGCTCGGTCGGCAAGTACTTTATAATTGTATTATCTTAAGGAACTCCTATTTCAATAAGTACGGAAGAAAGACTTATTGAGTACGTTGAGAATCTATGAACCTCCATTGTTGCTACTTTCTTCCCAGTGACTCTAACTAAAAGGATGTTCTTTCAAAAAACACGAAAATCTTGTATCATTAGTAGTAAAAGAAAAGGTTATCTCGGAAGAATTATTTTCTGTATTTAGTTATATTTATTTAACATAATGTTAATTGCAGCTGGCTACCCATTTTACATTAGAATTTTAGCAATATGAGTGGAAAAGTGATATGTACAGAAACAATAATACTGACAAAAGAAATATATCTAATTATAATATACCAGTTAGCGGAAACAGAGAGGGTACGCCAATGCTGATTTAAACGAAGTTTCCGTTCTATATAGGTCAAGTTCCATCGGTAGGTCATTGTAAAATTTGAATACCCTATGTAAGAGCGAGCGGTGGGTAAGATAAAACCTGTGCAGATCTAAATAAAATACGTGATTCTTTTGAACGAGTCTAGGAAGAATGCGAAAATGAAAGTTGTGTAAGCGAGATGCGGATCTGAATTTCCGTTGGGTTAATCTATATAAGAATTTATAATCAACTATTTTTCTCCTGATTTCCGGTAGTTTACGTTTTAGGGTATTACAAATATAATTCTTACTCATGCCGCGAATATTTACTTTTATGTACCGTACATTGGACACAAAATGCTAATACAGATATGAAGTATAATATCAATCGACAAAAACGGCGCGCAATATTTATATTTTGGAAGAGGGGTGTTTTGTGGAAAGTGACAAGAGAGGAAAAATTACATAGTTCTTTAAACCTGTACAAATACTGAACTGGAACATAAATTGTTTCACGACTGAAGTAAAATGATCAGAGAAACGTTAAAATCTTAAATTCTGACCAGTACTTTTAATTGCAAATTTTCCGGGTCCTTTCGCTACCTACATAATTGAGTAGCTCAGTAAATGGTTGCTACGTCAAGAGGTACTTTGTAAATCAATTTTTATAACTATTCATACTTCTAGAGATAAGCAAAAAGTATTTTTGCTACTAAGTTAAGTATTTACTAATTGGTTTCTTCCAGTTTATATTGTCTATTGTTACTACCTTCTGTACTGAGAAATTGTAGCCACAAGTATGTTCCTTCTAAAAACATAAACAACTTTTTCATCATTGGCAGTGTCAAACGTTATTTGCGGAAAACCAGTTTAGGCTTAATTTTCCATTTCAGAATATTTGCTTTTTTAATGTTTTAAATAATACCATAATTAACGATTGCTACTTGAAATTGGTAAAAAATCCTATCGGCTAAATTAAGTATTATTGTTCTTAGTTTACTCCATTTTCCTCCATTCTATATTATCCTTCATTACTACTTTGTGTTAGGTACTTTGATTACAAAAATGTTTCTTTTCAAAAGCATCAATGTTCCTTTCATTGTCTCATTCCTATTTTTAAGTGTCATAGTCGCGAAATTATCCTTGACTTAAAATATTTCTGACTATATTATAAATATGGTTATTGTTCGTTTTTAGTCACGTCAATAAGTAGACCTGGAGGAGGATGCTCGCTCGACAAGTAATTTATAATTGTATTATTAAACCTACTCCTATTTCTACAAGCACGGAGAAAAGTCTTATACAGTAGGTTGAGAATTTATGGCCCTGTTTTTTTCAGTTTGAAAGCTCCATTGATGCTACGTTCTTCTAAGTAGCTCTAACCAGAAGGATATTCCTTCAAAAAATACCAAACTCTTGCATCATTAGGGGTACAAAATATTATCTCGGAAAATTCTTTTCATTATGTACTTATATTTATTTAACAAAATTTTAATTACAGCTGGCTACCCATTTTAGATTAGTATGTTTATCAATATGAGGCAAAATGTAATATTCACAAAACCAATAATATTGACAAAAAATAAACAAATCTAGTATTTATATGCCAGTTAGCGGGAACAGAGAATGTATGCTAATGCTGAATTAAATGCTGTTTTCGTCCTAAATAGGTCACGTTTCATCTGTAGATCATTGGAACACCCTGTGTAAGAGTTAACGATGGATAAGAGAAAGCCCACGCCGATCTACATAAAATACGTGATTGTTTCGAACGAGTCTAGGAAGAATGCGAAAATGAAAGACGTGTAAGAGAGATGCGGATCTAATTTTTCCATACGTTAATCTATACACGAATTTAAGATCGGCAATTTTTCTTCCGACTTCCGGTGGGTGACGGTTTGGAGTATTGCGAAGATAATATTTACTCATGCCGCGATTATTTACTTTTCTGTATCGTACAGTGGACACAAAATGCTAATACATAGCTCCATCTTCAGAGAGGAAGTCTAATAGTCATCGAGCAAATTGGCGAGCAGTATTTATATTTTGGATAAGGGGTTTTTGTGGAAAGTGACAAGAAATTAAAGGTTACGTACTTCCTTAACCCTAGAAGTCCAAAGGGGTCCAATGGACCCCACGACTAATTTTGATAAGTTGCCGTTCGTATTTATTTGTCACGAAATAAATGTTAGGCCGTTAGTTTTCTTATTTCTGATTGTTCTTTTTGTTGAGTAAGCGTCATTTTTTTCGTACAAAATGTATGAACTATCATCTTTTACCCGATGGTAGCCAATGAACAACATGATTAAAAGTATCTTCCTTTCGGTTCTTGAAGTTCAAAAGATGGCACTATGGTTTTGATAGTGTTCTTTATTTAGCTTCCTTCACATGCAAATTCTCTCAATGTTTATTTCCAATGTCGTAAAAAACATGATATACTGTTACACGATTTTATAGATTTTCACATGTTTCTTCCAAACTAAAGTAAAATACATACTCTAGATAATGATTTGCTACTTTTTTCTTGAATTGTATTAAATCAAAATTCAATACAGATCATACATCTTATCTGGGAAAACCGCTGTCGCCATACAGTTCGAGCATCAGTTTTCTGGCTCATTAAGCTTTTGTGAAGGACTTGGTGCGTTTATCACAGGTCGACATTCCCAAGAGGACGTATTGCTGCCTCTTAGGAGAACCACAGGGGTTATTATCATTCATCACTCTGTTGGTTCTAATATTCATCGCGGCCTATGGCCTTCACTGCTTCTCACCGTTAACAGACATGTCATACAAACAGCGCAAAGAACGTCACAATATTCCACCCGGTCTGCCTGCATATTGTAATAGGTTGTAGATTAGCAGGATACTGTGTCAACAGAAACCACAAGAACAATCCATATATATACAACGAGGATTATGAAAGCTGAATAATCAGTTTAAGAAAAGGATGACGTCGAATCCAAGCGGTAAAGCTTGGAAGTGCGGTAAATACGCCTACCACAAAGGGTTATAAAAGACCCAGCAGAAGCCTACAAATTATAACTTGATCATTCGACTAGTAGTCACCTCTTCCCCTCTGACTTGGTCTGGAGTCAGAATCCTACCTTACCCCGACTTGGTTTTGGAGTCGGTACACCCATCCTGTCTAACTTGGTCTGGAGTTGTAATCCTATCTCTACAGCTATATCAACTCCAAAAGAGACCTAGTCGAACATAGTTGCTACACAAAGAGTGAACCACATATAAGTCATTACAAGCCCAAGTTTCGGGCCCTTGTTTTATTAACTGTAAAGTATTTTGTATGTCGCATATTTAATGGAACTTTTATAATAAAATTGGTGTTGGATAAAAGTCAACAAGTGTATTTGTTCTTATCATACAATATAACCACTATAACATCGATTTCACGTCGGAAGACTCTCCCTAAGTGCGATTCGTACTATACGTGCTATCACGTCGTTACGGATAAATAAAATAACAACAACACAAGCAATATTACGTGGTGGTAGACGCTCAGGTTTTTTAAAAAAACATCCCACGACATTACGTATTGAATCGCCGGGATTCCATAAACATTATCGCATAAAGCATTCAAAGTGTTTAAGAGCATAAATGATAAACCAACGACCAGATTGACATAATTTGAAGTGTTATGGTTCAGTGTTCAACGAACAGTGTACAGGTGAAACAGATAAACCAAAATTATAGCATTTTTTAAACGTTTCTGTTAAGAATGTTCGATCTGGATAAAAAGCACCCACATTTGTCAATTGGGTATACATCTCTGCAAGAAGAACCCACTCCCGGAAAACCATTTTGAACATTATCATCGATCTCACCCTCAAGAACAGAAGACTACAACCCATAAGGAGGTACTGGAAACTACTATTGGAGACCACAAGCGGACGAATCCAAGGACTACCAAGGTATGTTTCACTAAATTGTCTTAGATGTCAATTGTTCTTTTCTCAATCAAAAGCAGAGTACATTAATTTTAACTTCGTCAGTAAATGCCCGTAACCCGTTCTGGATAAAAGACAGGACAAGACAGCTCAGAAATAGAAAATAATTCTGACGAAGAATTCAAAATGGGAACAAAACCGTCTTTCAATTTGCCTCATTTAACAAAATATTCGGGAACAATCAATGAAGTTCCCGACCGTTTCTTTGTGATATTCGAACACCTTGCTACTTTGCAGCGATGGACAAACAATAAAAAAGTTGAGATTCTTCCAATGTATATCCAGGATGTTGCTCTAGACCTCATATTTCAATTGCAATCGTTAAACCAATTGGCTGAAATTACATATGACGAACTAAAGGAGAAACTAGTTAGTTTCATTCGCCCTGCCGAAATGGCCTTATACTGTGTCTTTAATTTGTGGACTAGGCTTGTTAAATGTTTTTAGAAAAATGTTATATAAAAACATTAACAATTTTTTGTCTATCATCTAAGATAATGTTATTAGCGTTAATAAAATTTATATTTTTTCTTAAATTTATTCTTTTCTTATTATAAAGACTTCAAAAATACCTATTGTCTCCTTGTAGACTAAGTTCAAACCTTCTAAAATAATCATTCCTGGCTAAATTATATTTATATTTCACATCATTTCAAAGTTGAGCGTATTTCAAACAACATTCTTCGTTTTTGATAATATACCTTGTTTTCTTGTTTATTAACGCCTTTAGTTCTTTGTTCATGCAAGGATCGCGATAATTACGCTTGCTACTCATATATTTAACCTTTGGGATATTATTCTCAAATCTACTATTAATATAATCATACATACCAGATGTAAGCCACTGTACATCAGAAAAATTTTCATTATTAACATGATCAAGCATTTGGCTTAAGTATGTAACACTTTCATCAAAATTACCCTTAGGAAAGAAATATTAGTCAATATTTGTTGTCTTGTTATATACATATTGTTTTGTTTCATATTGTTCAATTACCAATAAATAAATAAAAGGTAGAGATGATGCCTATCAGATTTAACGAGTTGAGGAGAATTACCAACTAGATGAAGACCTACAATATTCGTTAACAGGATACCAGGTAGTGTATCTTTGACATAATTATCAAATTTATTTATTTGTTTCAGACATAATAATTGAGAAAATTCCAAAATAATTTCAGATTACCGTTGATATAAAATTGCTTGGAGATTACTTCTCAGTTAACAGCTAAGGTGTTTGTGTCACCCATAAAAATAATATTAGAATTCCTAGTAATGAAATAGTTAACAAACCAAACACAATACTCTTCAAATACGCCAGGCTTAGTGTCTGATGAGAAGTAATGTAAAGCCAGTAAAATATCAGAAGATCCTTGTACATTTATGTAACCCAGTATTATTTCTAAATTAGGTATAGGTTTAAAATCTAATTCTTTTGTAACCAATAGTAGACATCCCCCACCCTTACTTTTATTACTTCAGATCAAATTTGTATCCTTTCTAAAGATGCTATACGAAGCACTAAGCTGTGTGAAATATTCTCGCTCTTTAAAGAACCAAGTTTCAGTAAACGCCAATATGGCATAATTACTTCAATTGATTTCATCCACAAGTTGATTAATTTTTGTATTCAGACCAGTGGCGTTCTGGTAGTAAATTGTAACCTCTTTACTTATAATAGCCACATTACAAACAGTTACCTTGTATCTTTTTCAATTGAATTCTCATTATTACCTTCATTATACTGGCCTATAATTTTATCATCCTATAATTTACCATAACAACCAGTGTAAAATACATATTTAGGCCAAACGTTTAGATTATTAACAGTATCGTAATCGTCCTTTGCCACGAGCACATGAAAGGAAGAATAACCTTTGTACCTGGTTTTAAGTTGAACGCACTTCATAACATTAACCTTACCGTTATCGGATATATGTTCAATGATTTCATCACAGGTAAGTTGCTCATCTGATCTAGTTATAAATAGAGAATTTGTACCTCTTTTCTTCTTCAGAACCTTTTAGCTCCTTCTAACTGATTTTGTTATTGACTTCTTTATTTGCAGAAGGAAAACACTTGTCATCACCATAGTTGCATCCGATACTGCTCAAAAGTATCTGATGCAGATACTTGACCAAAACGTATCTATTCCAATACTACGATACTCAGAAAAATGTATCTCGATAAAGATACCGATACAACTCAAATAATATCTAGATACTTAAACGATATTTTCTTAATATTTACATTTTTATGACTTTTCGAAATGAAAATTACGGTTTAATGTATGTGATGTATGTGTATGTATTTAATGCTAATTCATTAAATAAAACTATCAGTCCCATAGCCAGCCGAACTTCGGGTGGGGGGCAAAATTTAGTTAGAACTAGTCAGTATGCCAAACAGATTCCTTTGCGCAACAATGAAAAAAATGTACGTGGTTCCATAACAAACAGGGGTAAATTACATAGATTTCAGCGAATTTGCTGTATCTTTTATAATTAAAAGAGACTATTATTGGCCGATTAGATGCCAAAGATTAGGTTTATCATCTGTATGCATACGAAAAGTCATCTTATTTGCATTTATTCCTATCCACATTTACTCCAGAGAATGTCTGGAAATCCTCTATATCCTTTGGGCCATCCATTGCATAATTTTGAAATATGCAGTTTTCGATAGAGCAGGTCTCAAGTCTTTGAGGGTGCCAAGCTGCCTCACTTCTACTCTTAATTGTACTGGAATTATCAAGCTTTAGCGTTCATTTTCCTACACTTTCGGAACAGTATAGCGCCGAAACGAAGCATTTGTGCATCCTCGATGGTTTATATCTTCTCTTATTTTCATATGAAAAATTTTGAGGTAATACCTCGTATATATATATATTGCATTACCTTGCCGCAAATATCACACATAGGGCCTAGCTCTCGCCGATAAGTCATGATTACGGAAAAGTAATATAGAAACGGTAACTTGAAACAGCTAGATCTATTGGACCTGATTTAACCAAGGCCCGTCGCCAATCAAAATCTTTGAAGAGGCACCGGTCCTGATAGTTGAGGGATTAGTTGCTTGATCCGATGAAGCATATGAGCCAATATATTACGCAAAATTATCACACTATTATTCAAAACGTATCTACAAGGATGGCTTGTAATTTAGAGAAATTTAAGATATCTATAATTTGTAATAATCTGTGTATTTAAATCGACAAAACCAGATCAGTGTCGGTTTCGATACTAGACTACAGCTTCGGTTGCACAACAAACACTTGAATTGAGTCAACCTACTTTTTATAGTCTGATCATTGGTAACTTGAAACCCGCATCCTGGGAAATCAATACGCACTTCCTTTCACTTGAGTGTGGGAGATACTTATATTTGGGCTGATATGTGTAGTATGTTCAGTGGAAACTACTATTGTCTAACTAAAAGGACTTCGCGCGTCATGAGCCGACCTGGTAACAGTGTGGGTTAGGGCGCTAAGCCAGCAACTCAAAGGTCTCGGGTTCGAATCCGGGCTGGAGCATGTATGTTTGTGATTGTGGAATTTAACTAGAACGTGACGGATAATCGTGACCGGCCGAAGTCAAATATTACTAGAATGGCCCATACAAAATAAAGTTTACCAAATTTTTTTTGCGCCTCATTAATAATTCTGGACGCCAAAAACATTTTTTAAGCTCAGCTGTCTCTAGGGATGATGTTTTGGATTCTGCAATGTGGCGTATGTCGGTCTGTTTCTTACAAGCCAAATATTGCATCGATGTTAGTTTATGAAAGTTTTCTTTTGTATTTTTGTAATTTGGTTCTTTTCGAAATGAATCAATGCTTGTTTCTGTTATCTGTGGATTTCCTGCCTTCGACCCAACATTTTTTGTAGAAAAAAAATATAAAAAGAGGATTTCATTTTCTCGTCTTTATCGTGCGTAAAACTTATGGAAATGTCCTTAATCATGATGTTTTAAAACATAAATTTGGACACATTGTGTTTCTGTCATTTTTTGCTAACTGTGGAAAGTAATAAATCTGCTACCTTTTTAATAACTTTTTAGCGTTAAGCCTAATCTGCAGGTTCTTTTATACGATTAGTTCTTCTGCATTTTGTATTTCTTTTAGCCGCTATTAGGTTAAATACACGGATGTTGGTGGAAACTTTTTGTTGCACTATTTGTTTCTGGAATCTGTGTGAAATGTTGTTCTTTTAATTATTATTTTCTTAAACTTTTTTGAGTAATTTTGTTGAAGGAGTTGAGCAAGCCCCATGGTGCATAAGGTGTTTTTGTGCATTTGTATGCTAAACCATCCCTATATTTTAGTGGACGTTTGCCGAGTGCCTCTGGGGCTATCAATTGTATGTCCTCGGCAGGAATCCACTTAATGATCCCATATATTTTTGCTGTGTTAGCTGCCCTTTCTTGAACAAAAAAGTTAAGTTGATCGTATAGGTAGACTAGTAAAGTAAAAAAAGACTGGAAAAATTGAGAGTCGAAGAAAACGTTTTTTCCTATTTTTGTGCTACTTTGAAACAAACGTTCTTTTTTGTCATTTTGTAATAATAATCATTATTTGATTATAATTAAATAGTTAATATGTTAGTTTTCTGGTACAAAAATACATTTTGAATAATAAAATCTCTATTAGGACTCGCAAAAACAAAATTGTGTTCCATAAATGTATATTCCATAGATTTCAGCTAGCAATCAGTCATATACGATTTCCATTGCATTGCAATGGGACAATCTAATGTAGCGTAAAACTTACGTTTCTTGCTTCAACTTAATAACATCAGTAATTGTAAAGTTCTCAAATAATTCTATTATATTGTACAAAAAGCCAGGAATTGGCGTGTTTTTTGAAAGTAAATACCTTCTTATAGATATGATTAGCCCGCTCAAATCATGAACAGTTTCAGGGCGAAGTAGTGGTAGTACATGAAAGCTATTAATAACCTATTTTGTAAGTTATTACTTTATAATCCAGGAAAATAATTTCATATTTAATGCTTTCTGAATACTTTTGGAGCTCTTTCGTATGAAAAAAATATAAGAATGTCACCTTACTTGAATTTCAAACAACTGGGTGTTATAGAAACACTTGTCGTGTGTAAATAACTCACTTTGTGCTTATTCTAAATTAGAATGTTTTATTATGAGTAAGTCTGAAGAGCATATATTGCTCTATTGTTCAATGTATAATTGCAGGATGACAATAAGCAGGAAAAATCAGAAAAAGTCCGGAAATATCAGGAATTTCAAGATTTGTCAGGAAAAGTCAGGAAAAATGATTAAATATGAAGTCAAAAGTCAGGAAAAGTACACAATTGCCGCTGCGTCATTAAATTGTCCCTCAGGGACTTATATCTTGTAAGCACGTGGATTGGCAACCACAGGAGTACCTGAGTTAAGTCTGACATTGCTTCCATTTTTCTGTGCCATACTCCTGGTAAAATTTTATCTACCTCCAAGAAAATGCAAAAAGAGATTACTCACTACTGTGTGAAGATGCCAGAACACCCTTTTCACAAAGCTTTGAAACATATCTCCAAGACAAGCAAGGAATTGCCAGGCTCGATGATTTCTACGCTTCATTTCTTTCAAACAACCAAAAATACTTATCCTTGTGTCTGATATTATTCCACAGAATAATATCAAACAGTTGAGGGTGGTTTCTCAATCAATAAGACTGCTTTTATTGAAAACCAACGTGAACATACAATAATAGCACTGAGGAGAGTAAAAAGTACATGCTTTTATCAATTTCAAAGGAATCCATAGTATTTTCATCACACAGAAAATGTTCACATATGTAAAATCTGCTCGGAAGAGATATGAAGATTATCTGGATACACAGCGTAATGCGAGAAAAATAGAAGAGAATAATCTGCAAAAGAAAGGAAGGCCATGAATGAAATAAAGAAACTGGAATATGAGCAAAAGAAGTTGAGAGAAAAATCTGAAATAGAGCAAGAGAACTTTCTCAGTAAATCAAACTTTTCTGGAAGTTGCAAAATTAACATCTTTGGACATTGTTGACACTTCTGTTTTCGTTTTGGTGATATTGTTTAATCATTGTAATAGTCTAATATATATTGCTTTTTTCATATAATTTATTCATATAAGTATGTTGTAGTTGTTTGCATTTTCTTTGGCTTGCCCTAATATAACATGTTCATGATTGAAACACGATTTTTTAAAATCAGTTCTGTCGTAGGTAGCACATTGTGCTATACAACTAATTATGAAAAATATAATAAATATAAATATGTTTAATTTTAAGAAACAGGGCACGAACAGATACTTCGTATTTTAATCATTCTATGTTAGTATTGTTAGCTAAAGGAAATTCAGTTCCAAGAAGGATTTGTATTTAAATTTCATTCATTATTCAAGGAGCCCGATGCAGCCAAATATCATATTACATTGACAGATCAGAAAGGTCCGAATTTAATAGTCAAATTACACGTTTACGTGTCTGCCCAAATATAATCTTAGGCTAGGAATACAAAGTTCATGCTGTGTACACAATTCATAGTCCATCTTGGTCAGCTGGACGAAGCGCGAAAAGCAAAGGTCGAATCGATTGTAATTGGTGCTTTGTGAGTACACACATCCTAGAGAAGAGAACTCTGACTGGAACATCAAAATCAAGATTGATATAAAAACATGACATTCGATATGTCGTGACTCGGCCTCTACCGCTACGACTCTAGCTCTGCCATTCGATCGTAACTGAACAGCTCGTTTACGAATAGAATTGGTGCTGCTGCTCAGACTCAGCTCTGTGTACTTTAGTGTTGGAGATAGAAGTTGAATCATCATGTGCTTCCAGTGACTTTGTTCTGATCTCCTCACGAACTTTGTATATTACATCAAATATAAAATATAGCATCTGTTCTCTGACTGTCTTCAATGTTAAAAAAGTTGGAAACTGCTTTACTTGCTTGCTATTGATCATATCTATATTAACGTGTTTGTTGTCATAAGTTAATCAGTGGATCAAATTTAGGTTAGAATTAGGAACGTGTGTTCGTGTCCCTATCTCAATCATTTATCATGTAACTTAGTAGTATTGAGGAACTTCATACGCAATTCAATCTCCCGTGTATCCTTCCAAAATAATTACTTCTAATTCCCTAGACATTGACAGCTCGAGAACCTAGATACTAGCACTACGCTCTATTCCTAGGAGCAACGTCTGTGGCTGAATATTAAGGTAGGTGGGTTTTGGCGAATACTCCTACCTTACTCATTCTGTTTCAGGTATTACAATATGCTCACAAATTAAGAGTACATACAGCCAGGACATCATGGTGGAGTGCGCCGTCAGACATAACTCCATGAAATAAGCAGAAATTTGATCTTTCAAACAGATCACTGTCTACCTCCAGATTCTCTCAGATTAAGTGCTAAAGTCTAGGTATGATTCCAACATTCGTCGGATAGAAAGCAAAATCGCAACTTTTGCTGAGGTTGCCTCGGTCCAAGACAGTACTTTCGGTACTCCCGTTACATGCGATAAAATATAGGTACCATCGCGAAATTCATTCGTGATGTTCTTTCTCAGTATTTTCTTTGTTTAACCCTTTAACTAACCAAAATTTCAGTGAATCTTTGGTTTATTTTTGCCTCCATTTTTTCTAAATTGCAAAAATGGGATCTATAAATTCATGTTTTAGAGATTGTTCCGAAAACTCGACTCAGTGCTCCGCAAACGCGCAGTGCCCATTAATTCATTGTGAACGTAGAAGCTGTTTGTTACATCCAATTCCCGATTCACTTGCCGGAAAACGTACCAACGATCATCTCATGTCTGTACAGTGGTGTGAGGAGTGGGAATCTTAAACTTTGAGCGCTCAGTTTTGTGCCATGACCTAGTCCAAATCAAAACGCTAGACATGTACAAATTCTGAGACCGGAATCTCAAAATTTTCATACTCAGGTTCGACCCAAGATGCACCAAAATCGACAATACAAGATAATAGGAATACAATTGACCAGAAGACAAATTCAAACCGCCTATCAGTTCAAAATCACTAAATTAAGCCATCAGCAGGAAACCAAAACAAAAAGCAACTTCACAGCACGGTTAGAATTCTACTGAAGAGAATTGGGATTAAAATCTTGTACTAGAATAAGAAGCTACCAAAAATGTGAATTTCCCGAATAAGACATTTTTCTAAACAAATGTAGAAATATCATTAACTAGGAATGCTTGCCCAATAAAATGCCAAGATATTATCCAGTATTTTCTTCATTACACGTTCTTTTAATTCTCTCACGTTAAGGATTTACAGTATTATATTTCAGTTACAACGTAGTTTTAAAGAAGTAAGACAATTTTAAGTGCAATTTTACTATATTTAGAATTTTCGCCCCAATTCAACGAAAAACACCCGTTTCCCCGTTCTTTCGGTTTTAGTAATTAAGCAATATTTCGGTAAAGTTTTATTCGAACAAGTTTGCGTCAAGTGATTATTTTTACCAATATTTCTTACGTCATTGTACGAGTTCATTCTAGATAAGTCACAGTAGGGAAAATTTTGAGTGAAAATATACGTATTTTGAAAAAACATAAATTATTTTGATGATTTAGACCGAACATTATGATACAGGTCGAAGCTACTTAGCAGGGATTGACATACCTAGAAGCAACCGCTCTTTCTTACTGATTGAATATGAGCATTTCAAATTACCAATACTGTTCTTTAAACTACTACAATTTTTTATATAGATAGTTGGTTAATTAGATCTTATTTCTTCTTCCCAGTAATTTCACAAATTTTCTAATCAAATTGAATAGAAAAAATAGTCCAATTTCCGCCTGCAAACTTTTTTAAATTTTATGAGCATACATTTAATGGCTCTTGAACAAAGATATCAAATAGCTCATAAAATAACACGTAAAGCACAAACTTCTAAGCCACAAGGATATTACTAGTCCTGATATTACTAGTCCGAGACAGTAAATGAAATAGGTGCCGCATACAAGTTTCTGCAAGACAAGATTTCGTGTGAAATTAATTGGGCATTTTAATTTGCCTCGATAAGCAAAGAATTTCATTTTATTTTATGAGTTGGAACTCAAAATGGAGAATGTGTACTAACCTTATTTTAGATCTAATTAACAAGTTTGGGGTTTTTCTTAGTTTGATAAATTGTACGTGACATACGTATTCTGAAATTCGTAGTCAAATTAAAATAATTTTTCGAAATTTCAATTTCAATTACCCCAAAGTTTTGATCCAATAGAGCAATAAAAAGTAAATTGCAGTGAAAAGCAGCCTAGATTCATTTAGTAATACTTCACGTCACAGAGAGCACATAATATTCGTAAATCGATTAGAGGAATATTCAAGAGCATAGCTCCTTTTGCGTTGCAAGTCTCTCGCTTAGTCATTCCCAGTCCAAGTTGGTGTCGCAAAATGTTGCGAATTCTCCGAAGTTCTAGTGAAAGACGAATAATGTAGGTCGCTCTTTCGTGATCATTTTATAGACAATTAATTAAGCTTTAAATGTTGCAAACATCTTCCTAAAATATGTCCCTACAAAATTTTCTTAATGTAAATTAAAGCTCTATCTTGAACTAGCGAGATATTGGAGTGTCAATTATGTTTAGGAGACTTGTATGTTTTGTTGTCGAAACATCTGCATAGGAGATCTTGAGAGGAAACGCAAAGAAGCAGCACTGTGAGTTGGAGCATATGAGACAATTTTCTATTTATCTTCTAGAAATATAAGAAAGCATGATAAATTCAGAGTATTTGCAAGAATGGAAATTAAATTACACCACCATTTTTCTTACGTTGGTAATGTTTTGCAAGGATTTACAATTTTGGTGCAAGAAACTGATATCTTTATTGAAGTCGATAATTGCTTAGCAATAGCTTAGAGTGACTCCTAAGTTACTACTTTTAGGCACTAATATCAGTGAGGATTGCTATATTGTGAACGTCTGGGAAGCTTATTTGTTCGTCTGAAAAGATTTATGAATGTCTGAAAAAAGTTGCTTGCTTCTGGGTAAATTCCACTTAAAATTTGGTGTATACAAAGTGATTAATTAGGGGGTAATTTATGTAGATTTGGTCTTGGCAATTTGGGGGCTAAACAACGTAAAAATGACCGTAACTCAGATTAAAGGTGAGCACTTAACGAGAGGAAAGTTCAACAAAAATGAATTAAAAAAGCGTTTTCCTTTGGGATACTATGAGTTTAACTTAGAAATTAAAAGGTACAAGATTTACATTTTCCTTAAACAGGTGCAGATTTTCAAGGCGGAGAGGCTAAAAACATGAGCGTACGGCACACAATAAAGAATTCAATTTAGCAAATGAAATTAATTTAAAAACGGTTAACAGAGCGTGTACGATGTTCAGGCAATATATCTTATTCAAGCACAGGGATCTTTCATATCCGAGAAACATACTTCAGAAATGAAGTTGAAAATTGTGTTATTCGGATGTCTTCTAAAAATTGTTGTTTAAGAAAAAAATTCTGCTTTCATAAAGAAATGCTGCTTCTTGATGGAAGAGGAAAAATACAACTTTGGCTGCAGAGCTTCCTTCTAAAGAAGTCTTCGAGAGCTTTTCCAGCTCCGTTGCCCTTTATATATGGTTATCAGGATGACGAATTGTATTGAGGTTGATCGAGTTCATTGCTCTGATGTACCGTATTATTCGTAATATTGGCGCATGTACATGCCGATCGAATGTCTTTTTGGTCGTAGCCAAGATGGTCGCTTAAAGGAAAATGGATTAGCTCATCCACGTCATAATTTACGTATGTGTGTGTGTTTTCTTATATAATCAATATTAAAAGAGTTCGCGTTGCAAATCTCTGCCCGCCATCTTTATCATTTCTAATAATTTACAACATAATTAAATATTTCAAATAAAGTTGAATACATAATTAAATAAAATAAAATTAACACAAAATAACAATAATTTTAAAACTGGAGTCGATCACATTGGCCTCTCTTTAAAAAAAGAATTTTACTCGGATAAATTTGTCATAGCGATAAAATTCTTTTGCATAAAAAGTGTGACGCAACATTTTGAGAACACCCTGTATAACATTTTGAAAATAAGATGACATTAAGTAATATAAGGTTATATTCAAGACAAAGTACTGCTCGTAATAAATTAATATATACAATAAATACTGTGAATATAAATACTGTGATGAATACTCGTTTTTTCTTTCTTTTTGGAATTTATCAAGTATAATTACACTTAGTACACAATGGATGATAATGAATACAATGTTGAATGA